>CAUYQU010090508.1:0-41948 GCA_963574635.1 Cheracebus regulus
ATAAGACCTAACACCATAAAAACCCTAGAATAAACTTAGGCAAAACCATTCAGGACATAGGCATAGGCAAGGACTTCATTACTAAAACATCAAAAGCATTGGCAACAAAAGCCAAAATAGACAAATGGGACCTAATTAAACTCCAGAGTTTCTGTATGGCAAAAGAAACAATCAATAGATTGATCTGGCAAGTAACAGAATGGGAGAAAAAATTTGCAATCTACCCATTTGACAAAGGACTAATTTTCAGAATCTTAAAAGAGCTAAAACAGATTTACAAGAAACAAGCAAACCCATCGAAAAATGGGAGGAGGATACAAACAGACACTTTTCAAAAGAAGACATATATGAGGCCAACAAACATGAAAAAACACTCACCATCACTGGTCATTAGAGAAATGCAAATCAAAACTACATTGAGATACCATCTCATGCCAGTTAGAATGGAGATCATTAAAAAATCAAGAGACAACAGACATTGGAAAGGATGTGCAGAAATAGGAACACTTTTACACTCTTGTTGGGAGTATAAACTAGTTCAATCATTGTAGAAGACAGTGTGGCACTTCCTCAAGGACCTAGAAATAGAAATTCCATTTGGCCCAGCAATCCCATTATTGGGTATATACCCAAAGGATTATAAATTATTCTGTTATAACGTCACATGCATACGTATGTTCATAGGGGCACTTTTTACACTAGCAAAGACCTGGAACCAACCCAAATTCCCATTGATGATAGACTGGACAAGGAAAATGTTGCACATATACACCATGAAATACTATACAGCCATAAAAAACGATGAGTTTGTGTCCTTTCTAGGGACATGGATGAATCTGGAACCATTGTTCTCAACAAACTGACACAAGAACAGAAAATCAAACAACCCCATGTTCTCACTCATAGGTAGGTGTTGAACAATGAGAACACAGGGACACAGGGAGGAAGCATCACACACTGGGGTCTGTTGTGGGGGGCCAAGGGAGGGACAGTGGTTGGTGATGAGGTTGAGGAAGGATAACAAGGGGAGAAATGCCAGATGTAGGTGACAGGGGGATGCATGCAGCAAACGACATTGCCATGTGTGTACCTATGCAACAATCCTACATGATCTGTACATGTACCCCAGAACCTAAAGTACAATAAAAAAAAAAAGAAAAGTTTTCATAGACCATGTAAACTCTACCTAGGTCAGGCACGGTGGTCCATGCCTATAATCTCATTGATTTGGGAGGCAAAAGCAGGAAGTCATTTGGGGTTAGGAGCTAGAGGCTAACCTGGGCAACATAGTAAGATCCCATTTCTACAAAAAAATTAAATACAAAATAAAAAATTATCCAGGAATGGTGGCTGAAAAATTATCCAGGCATGGTGGCATGTGCTTGGAGTTCCAGCTACTCAGGAGACTGAAGTGTTAGGACCACTTGAGCCCAGGAGATCAAGGATGCAGTGAGCTGTTATTGTACCCTATGCTCCAGCTGGATGACAGAGCAAGACACAGTCTAAAAATGAAAACAAAAAACTCTACCTTGAGCAAGATGTAGAATATTTCCAGCATTCCAGAGTGCATCCTCATGATCCCTTCCAATTAATTTTCCTCCCCAAGTGGAACCCCAGTTCAGACCTCTATCTATAATAAATAGAACACTTTTGTCTATTTTTAAACAACACAAATAAAACCATGCAGGGTCTACATTTTTTGTATCTGACTTTTTTTCTCAACATTACATCCATAGAATAATTCATCCATTTCATTGTACTTATCAGAAATTCTGTTTTTTTAATTATCTTTTCATTTTATATATGTTTGTTTTGTTATTATCCATTTGATGGCAATTAAATTGTTACTAATTTGAAACAATTATGAATATTTTTATACATGTTTCTGGCATACCTAGGCATTCATTTCTTTTGGGGTATACCAGGAGTAAATTGCTGGGTCTTATCAAACATGCAGGATTAATTTTATTTAATAATGCCAAATATTTTTCAGAATGACTGTACCAATTTGTACTGCCACAATAGTATAAGACTTGAAATTGCCCAATGTCTTTGCTAAAAATCAGTATTTTCAGTAGTTTACCCATTCTTGTAATTGTAGGGTATGATTTTATTACTTATTAAGTGAAGATTTTAAGTTTATATTTCTCTGATGACTAGTGATGGTACTCATACTTCATACATTCAGTTATATTTGGGCATCTCATGTGTGGCACCTATTCAGAAATCAGTTGTATTAAAATTTGATTGTGTTTTTCTTATTTTGTAGAAGTTCTTGTTATAAAATAGATGCAAGTGCTTGGTAGGCTTTACCCATAGCTATATTATTTCCCAAATTGTGAATTGGACATTTTACTTTTTTAATGGCATATTTTGATGAATGAGACATATTAATTTTAGTAAAATCCAGTTTATTCATCTTTTGTTATATGGCTAATGTCTTTTTTAGGTTTAGGCTTTTAAATTTAATGAACAAATTATAGAAAAGTTAGAATAATTTTTATTTTGCCATATGTATGTATAAATTTAATACATATATTTATAGTTCATATATATATAAAAACATAAATATGACATTTCTGTGAAAATATATATAATTTTAATATGGTGCACACACACACACACACACACACACATGCTTTCATCCAGATTATGCACTATATTGTACAAATTATGTTGTGGAAAGTGCAAGTTAGAACTTCCACATGATTAAAAGTAGTTTGTTTTCTTACAAAGGTAAAATATCGTCTTTTACATTGTGTTTATATTACTATTACATACATTTTATATACAGAGAATTTGCTAAGTTAAGGTGAAATTCCCTTTAGATTCAGCCTAATTTATGTCAAATACAAGATTGGTAGGATTTACTTTTTTATAATTCTACTCATATTTTGTTTTTGTCAGCATAGAAATATCCCTAAAATGGTGACTACAATCAATCTTGAAACAAAGAACACAACTAGAAATAATGGCTTAATAAGTAAAGAAAGAGAAAGAAAAATATATTGATAAGATGTCACTACAAATCAGCATCAAATTAAGATCTTCACAATGTTATACTCTTTTTATCTTTTGTTTCAGTGGAGTGTAATAAGATTAAATCACATATTATACTCAAGGAAAACTAAGCTTGTTAATTTGAACATTTGATTCCTTGTGAATTTCATTCACATTGGAAATGTCATTAAGGTATGTTTCTTAAAATAGAAAGGAATATTTTAGTTATGATAAATTAATTTTGCAAAGCACACATAAGCCAAATAAATTTTACTTTTGGTTAAAGTATAATTTACTTTTATCACTGTTAAATGAATGGAATTATAAAGACATTAATACTGAAATACATATTTCAAACTGAATTTTATTTAAAATTTGGTGAATAACTTGCTATATGAAGAAAAAGAGAAAAAACTAAACTGACAAGTTATACCCAAAGTTACGAGTTATGGATGTTTCCATATTGTATAATTTTTTAAAAAATTATTTATTTTTTCTTTTTGCTTTTAAGATACCTACAAGTATTAATTGCACAAGTACCAAGGGCAATTAAAATTTCTAGTGTAATTCTAAAATTTTTAACAGTGTAAATGGGAAAAAAAAATCTATGTATTTTTATGCAAATAATGGACTTTTCAAATATTCTTTAAATTTATTGGTATTTGTTGATATATTTTAGCTTTTAATTTGATTTCTGAATATAAAACATACAGAAAGATTTTTTAAGAAAAAAATGGACACTAGACAATAAATCACTGCTTAATTTAGGGTTTTCATATTTTTACTCTTTTCCTTGAGACTTACAGTAATAAGTTATTGTTGAACAACTGTGGACTCATTGAAAGATAAATATTACTCTTATAGCATGTAATTTTTTCTGTCCATGCTTCCTAGGCATGGAGAATATACACACACATATATCATCAGAGATGTTGATTCTTCAAACTTGTAGTCTCTCTGCAAAGTATTTGAAGATTAGACTTGCAAAGACAACACTTGTCCCCCTCAAATTTATGTTGAAGTCTAAAACTCCAATCTGAAGATAGGGCCACTAAGGAAGTAATTAAGGTTAAATAACATTCCTGAGGGTAAGGCCCTAATCCTATAGAAATGGTGTTCTTGTAAGAAAAGAAAAAGACGCCAGAAAACACTCTTTTCAGGCACATGTGAAAGACCATATGAGGACATAGTGAGAAGGTAGCCAACGACGAGCCAAGGAGAGAGGCGTCCCCAGAAATCAAACATGCTGACACCTTTATTTTAAATATGCAGCCTCCAGAATTGTTCAAAAATAAAAATTCTGCTGCTTAAACCATGCCGTCTTCTGTATTTGCAGCCAAAGCTGACTATCACAGGATTTATTCAGTTGACTTCAGAAAAATTATCATCAAAGCTTCCTATCGTTATAACCAAAACTTTAAAATAGAGATATTTGAAGTATATATGTTCACATCATAGTTACAATGGATGTGGGTGCAGTATCTCTATTATTTTATTCAATATGAAAGAACTTTTCCATTTTTATGCTGTAGTAATCATAAATTATCTACAATGAGACCTGTCATTGTAATGTGGACGTGCCTGATTACTAGTAGTCTGTATCTTCACTTGTGCAATGAATTACACTGAAAGTAGCTTCCTTAATATGTTCACTTACCACATTCCTGTCCATTCGAAGGCCAACTAAATGCACGTATATTCTATGCAGTCTTTTGCTTGTATCAATTTTGACATTTTATTCTCTGTACTTTCACACACTTACTTGAGCAATTATTTATCAATATTATATACTGTGATTTAATATATCCTTCTTAATTAAATACATTTTTAAAGAGTCTGTATAATACTATTTTGTTTTCTTGATAATAAATAAGGCACCATCTTTGACATCAAATAGATATGAGTCCAAAATGCCACTCTCCTCAATATTATGTCTGTGCCCCTTAAAAGATTGACTTTATATCCTTGTTTTTAAAATAGGGATGATGCTACCCATTCCATTTTTTTAGTATAAGCATTTATATATCTACCTATATATAAAAATCACTAATAAACCACCCTCTGGCACAAAGTAACAGTTCAAAATGCATTAGCTATTAATATACCTAGTTTTAGATTATTGTTACTGTTAATTTATGATTATTTTTCACATTAATTTACCAGCTACTTCACCTGCTGAATAATATACTTGCTAAATAATATTAAATTATTTATTAAGGCAAAATAATTATTTTAAAAATACTATTTCAAAAGTACTATTCACAAAATACAAACGAAATGCTACTAGAAATAAAATGAATATCATTACCTCTAGAAAACTTTCCATTGTAATAGAGAACTGCGGTGCATATTTACATTATGAACAACAGAAGGTACTGAATTTTACACATCATACATACAAAATATTGGAGTTCAAAAGTAAGAGAGATAATTTCTGCTTGAGGAAAATATCAGTATATGGATTGTATCTGCATAAGGCCCGGTGGATTTATTCTAATTTCAGCAGATTGAAATGAGTAATAGTGATTTGTAGGTAAAGAAAAATACTACTGGTAAAGGAATGGGGTTTTTGCAAAGTGGTGAATTGTATGATTTGTCTTTGAGCATATAGACTGTGCACATTAGAAAAGACCAGTAAGATCACAAAGAGAGGTTTTACAGAGTTTGAGGTCAACCTTGAATGCCAGGCTCAAGTTCTACTCTGATTTTTGCAGAGAGTCATGGAGAAAATTGAGCACTGGCAGTAAGCAGCATGTAAGTACATAAGAATGGTTTGTGAGTGATGGAGGTGAGGGACAAGTAGCACTTTAAGGAATTGTTCCCATAGTCCAAGATGATGGGTAATTAAGACCTGGCCTGGGACAATGAGAGTAGGTAAACACATTTTCATAAAGATGAACATTTTTCCAAGAATGCTTATAAAAATGAAGATAGAATAATTTTCTGAGAAGCTCTCCCGTTTTGTCTAAACTGTGCACTTTATCAGTATTATGTTCCTTTATTAGTTACATTTAGAAAGGCTAATTTAGAAAGATTGTAAAAATCTTTAAGAAGGCGATCAAAATAAATTTGATTATTAAGTGGAAACTAAACATGAGACATAGTAAGTGATATCATTTATTAAGGTCTCATAGAAGTGAAAAGCTATTTACCACATTATTTATTTATTTATTTATTTTGGAGGCAGAGTCTTGCTCTGTCGCCAGGTGCCAGGCTGGAATGCAGTGGTGCGATCTCAGCTCACTGCCATCTCCACCTCCTGGGTTCAAGCAATTCTCCTGCCTTAGCCTCCCGAGTAGCTGGGACTACAGTTGCCCGCCACCATGCCCAGCTAATTTTTTTTTGTATTTTGTAGTAGAGAAGGGGTTTCACCATGTTGGCCAGGATGGTCTCGATCTCTTGACCTCGTGATCCGCCTGTCTCGGTCTCTGAAAGTGCTGGGATTACAGGCGTGAGCCACCGCGCCGGTCCTCACCACACATTTTTTAAGGAACATATTAACAGATGAAATAAATATTAACAGATCATGAAGATGTCAAAAATAATGAGGATGATGCTTGATGGATCTTATGGGACCCAACATTTGCTATGACTTCATTGTTAAGACTAAGTATCTTAAGTTGTTAACATTGGCAGAAATTTGAATGTTAAAATTGATACTTGCAAAATGTGCTTGTAAGAAAAAAATGATAAGAATTCACTCTCTTGCTAGTATATATTCCTAAGAAGAATAATTAAATGAAAAATTTTAAGTCTAAGGAAACTTTCTGCACTTTCAAAATACTAAATTATGTGTTAAGGAATAAATCTTATTGATAGAAACAGCAATAAAAGCTATACACATAATTTTCTTATGCTGAAATATTTTCTACAAAATTGTAATGCTGGATTTGGTTTTCATTGAAGAAATGGACTACCATCGGGTAACAGCTTGCCAGCACAAAAGTTCATCATTTTAATCACCTTAAATAATCCCCATTCTCACGGGATTGATTTCAACCAGGAAGCATTCCACAATGGAGCAACAATACTAGCTAAATTTAATAAGGCTGACAGTTTCTGACTTATTGTCTGGTTCACTCAGGGATGGAAATCTCTTTCAAGTGACATAAACATGAAACCCAAGAATAAGTGTTTAGATGAATGATAGTTTTTACTCTAAGTATTCCATTCCAAAGCAGAGTTTTTCTGTATAAATTTGTGCTATAAAATAGAAAAGTTTATTCCTCTGTGCAAAAATACATGAGTAATTAATATGAATAGCAAGCAAGGAAATAAAAATTCGGTAGTCTAAACAATGATTTTTGTCCCATTAGCATTTTAGGTTCTTAAAAATCCTATTTCTTTAGCTCCATGAAGCAATAAAACCTGTCCACTGTAGGCTGAATAATAAAACCCACAGGCCATGGAAACAGACTTTCAAAAAAAGAATGAATTATAGTGTCGACCTTTGATCTTTGCAGAATTTGAAAAGTTCACTCTGTAGTGAGATGGAAAGAAGTTTTATTAGGAAATGAAAATAATCCAACTTATTAAAAAGAACATGAAAGTTTTATGCTTTACAGCTAATTCAAAACTCCTGAAAACAAAGTCCCTGGAGTTACAGATAGACAGGAGGAAACCACTCCTTCACTTGTTTTCTTCTCTTCTTCAATAATTATTTTCTTCAGTACGAACTGGTAAATGTTTCCTCTAAGACAATGACTGCACAGCTACTAAGGAACCTGGTATGTGCATAAAAGCCTCACTGAAGTGAATGATATTTGGGTAACATAAACTTAGTAATTGTCTGTGTGTGCTTATAATCAAATTCACTAACTTCCCAGGTAGTTCAACTAAACAGTACCTTATTAATTCTTTTGAGTATATATAAAAACCAACTTCCAAAATTTTTAATGACCTCAATTGAATCAACTAAAAAAATACACTGAAATTGAACTACCAAAGGAATTGACCTTGAAAAGCCTCCATGTGCCATTGTAATCCTTTTAAATTAAATTATCACTTCTAATTATTTACTTGCTGTTTAATTCCCTTACATTTTCTCTCATTTCCAACCTTTTTGCTCACCTTTGTCACAAAATTTTCTAGAGGCAGGGAAAAAATAAAAAGGATACTTTCATTATAATGATGTACTTTTGATTCTATATCTAGAGTCATTGTGATTCAGGAAGTTGCTCTAGGTTCAATGGATGTTTGCCAGAATTTTAGTCTGTGAGAGCTAAGTACTTCTTGTTATATGGAGTGAGCAACACTACCTGCATGGAAATAAGTGTATTCACTTTACCTACCCAGAGTTAAAAATCCGAAAGGAAAAGCAAAAGCTCTTATCATGTATACCAATATCCTCTGTCTGCATCCCTTGTCTCCAGGTGTGAGTAGTCTGATATATGCATACCATACAGGGTAAATACTTGTTGAATAAATTGAATAAATACATATACATGACTGAAATAATGAGAACGATTTTCATGAGCCATCCCAAAAAGTAAGTTCATTACTCTGTGGGAATACCATGGCAATATAAGCAAAAGAACTCTCTTAACTTCATGCTTTTATTTCTTGCATTCTTTTCTGATTTTTTGCAATAATAATATTTTATAATCTCAAGTGTGCATGATATGTGTGTCTCTCTGTACACAGAGTGTGTCTGTCTGTAAATGGAAATTGGTAAATGGAAACATTTACCAATTCGTACTGAAGAAAAGAATTATCGAAGTAGAGAAGAAAACAAGTGAAGGAGTGGTTTCCTCCTGTCTGACTGTAACTCCAGGAGTTTTGAATTATCTGTAAAGCATAAAACTTTCATATTATTTTTAATAAGTTGAATTATTTTTATTTCATAATAAAACTTCTTTCCATCTCACTACAAAGGGAACTTTTCATATTCTGCAAAGATCTGTGTGCAGAGAGACACACATGCACACTTGCCCTTCCAAATTAACTCACAACATCTCTTAAGAAGTATACAACTTGCCCTTCCAAATTAACTTGCAACATCTCTTAAATTTACACAATATTTTTCGTTTGCCATGCAAACTGATTGTTCGTATAGCTAAGGAAACAAGTTAAAATGACTGTAATGCAACTAACATATCCTAGATAAATACACAAATATTTTCTGACAGGGTTTGGCATCCATACTAATTTTTGTTATTTAAAGCTAGAAATGAATAGAGCTGCATATGGCTATATAACACTGTGTCTAGTGTCATCAGAAATAGATTTTTTAAAAGCAAGTTGCTTCTTTCATTTCTTCGGCAGCATGCCCCTTCTCATATATTCAGTTATGCTACATTGCTTGAGGCTGTGCTTCTATGAATCCTTAAGATGTTTCTGCTGCCCTCTCTGCTTGTGATTACCCCCATTTCAGCTCACTTTACAGCAGAAGTTGGATATCCGGCCGTCTTCTATTTTCTGTACATGTGCAGGTCAGTTGAACTGTGCTATGATGAACATTGTTTCAATGTTGCCAGATCAGTTATACTACAGGATTGTATTTCTGGTGGTTGTGCTTCTTTCATTGCTATACCATAGTGCTCAGAGATAGGTTGATGAAACAAACTCTGAAGCCTTATACCTTATGGATTATAAGAAACTTCCAGAATGAGCAAGCCCTGCTTAGGGTGCAGTGGCTGCTCCAGCACAGTCTTACTTGAAGTCCAGAGTATCAGAATTCCTATGGAAGTTACTCCTAAGCTGACCCCTAACAGTGGTCCACAAATGTGATTAGTTTAAGATTCATGTCTTAAGGTACTATGAATATATTTTTCCTCTGCATTTTCCACAGATACCAACAAGAGAGAAACTATGGTTTATCCACCCAGAGTTGCTGTGAATATTTTCTGGCACAAAGTAGGAGTGCACAAATGCATTATAGCATAAAGAGAAACTAGATGATAGATTGTGAAGTGAGATAAAACTATGGCCATATTAAAAGAGTTTCACAGCTGCCATTTCTGATACTTTTCCTCCTAGTCCTGACTGGATCAATGCCTGCCATAGGATATTTTATTTTTTCCAGAAAAGGAAAAGCACACCTAAAAAAGAAAAAGAAAGAAAAATGTCATTGAATGTATTAGCAGATTTTGTAAAGTTCAAAAAGTGGGAACATACATCTGATAAGTCAGGTGACTTTAGATTTTCAAGAGCTAAGAATGTGAGAATAATTTTTTTTTAATCTGAAAGGATAAGAATATGGTGGATCAGAGCATAGTTTGCACTTTAAAGAAACTGGTGTGTGTGTGTGTGTTCTTGTATGTGTGTATGTGTGTTCAGGGTAGGGGAGAGAGATGCTGATTATAGAAGAACAGATTTTCAACCAAAAGGAAATAATCTAGGCAGATCCCTAGAAAGAATACATAGAAAAGGGAAGAACAAAAAAGATCGCAACATCATAGATGAAGGTTTCTACCTTCCCCTAGTACATAAATAAATAAGATACAGTAGAGAAAAAAATGTGTTTGTTCCAAAAGTATCTGAGATACCTCACTCCAACTCCTGCCCAACATTTAATGACCCTATGCGGTATAATGGAATATTATAGAATTTCCTCTGAAATGAGCAAGGAAGTTTGAAGGTAAGCCAGTGGCACTAGAATCTTCTTGTGTCTAATGAAGAGAAAATAAAACCCTCCATAGCCTGATGGATCATCTCTAAAACAGCTGGTTTGAATTGTGAAAAAAAACCAATGTCATGAATGTTTGAGGACTATGAGAGAGATGGTGGCAACTCAGCAGTGGGTGCTGTGGAAATAAAGCCTGAAGAGTTGAGAACAGAGGGCTCCTCAAACCAAAACTGATTTTAAACAAAAAGAATATCAGAGTTTCCTCTTTGCATTTTTTCTATTGATTCTTCTCACTTCCTGCCATTTCACCACCATATGTTTGGATCACAATGACGGAAAAAGAACACGGGAAAAGGGAGAAACTTGAATTGACTGGGAAATCCTGGATTGAAAATTTTAAATAAGTGAAATTGACAAATCAGTGTGTATAATGGGATTCAGTTAGAAAAACACTATTTTCATTTTCCATGTGATAGGTGAAATTCATAGCACTAGAATAATTTCCAACTGTAGTAGAGAATCAAAAAATACACAGGTAAAGCAGTTAAAACTCACTTTGAAAACTGCCTCAATAAACCCTGAATCCTTTTTCTAATTCTTTGTGCTCCAGAACAAAGTTCTTTATTGTGGTTTTTTCCTCTCCAACTTCCTTCTCCCTCAATGCTCATAATTTTTTGTTACTGTTTACTAGAAATTTTCACTCATTTTTATAACCAGAATCTGGCTCCTCTCACTTCCTTCTGACACCAATTATTAAATTAACCTTTATCTCTAATGTCATCACCATTTCTCTACTCTCAAAATAAAGGCACTCATATGAAATAAAATATTAAAGGAATAAAATTTTAGTTTTAACACAATGACACTAGTTAGTAATTAGTTAAAATTTTTATTTGGGAACAATTTCAAACTTTGTACAAGTTGCGAAAATAAAATCTCCCTTGTAGAGTTTTAAAAATCACTAGCATATGATATTCATGTCCAATAGTACTGAATATTAAATGCATTTAATAAAGAGATCTTCCAAATAGGCTTTGTGTGGACAACAAGGCTGTTTTATTTCTCGCTCAGGTGCAAGCGGGTCGAATCTGAGAAGGACAGGTGAAAGGGGTAAGGTAGGAATTGGCTTTATAGGTTGGGATAGTTTTTTTGGGGGGTGGGGGTGTTGCAGAGTAAGATCAGTTACAGTGGTAGGGGATACGGGCAAGGAGTATACACGACCACAAGTTCAGTTACAATGGCAGGTGGGGGTGAGGTAGAAGAACAGTGAAGATGGCAGGATGAGGGAGAGGTTTTCACATTATCACAAGAACAGTTAAGATGGCAGGATGTGGGAGGGGCTTGTCCAAGGAAGCTTTGCTGGGCGGTCAGGGACAATGGAGAACACAGGCAGTGAGTGGGAGACGATCAGCCAAGGCAGGCAGGACTTCAGACTTTCAGGCTCCAGGCTTGCATGTGGAGACCTGACAGTGTATTTCCTTTATGATCTTTCTCTCTCTCTCAAATGTATATATTGTATGCCCATGTGTGTATGTATGTTCAGCGTGCATATGATATGTATTTCTTTCTTTAATGTATGAGGTTAAATTTCAGCAATTATTACATTTTAACCTTTAAATGTTTGCTTTTCATTAGCAAAGAAAAAGGAGATTTTTAAAAAATAACTGCAATAAAATTATACAGGCCAAGCACAGTGGCTGATGCCTGTCATCCCAGCACTTTGAGAGGCTGTAGTGGGCGGATCATGAGGTCAGGAGTTTGAGATCAGCCTGGCCAACATAGTGAAAGTCCATCTCTACTAAAAGTATTTTAAAAAATTAGCCGGGCCTGGTGGCATGCACCTGTAATCCTAGCTACTTGGGAGGCTGAGGCAGGAGAATCGCTTGAACCTGAGAGGTGGAAGTTGCAGTGAGCCCAGATCACACCACTGCACTCCAGCCTCAGGGACAAATCCAGACTCTGTCCCAGAAAAAAAAAAGTATACATAGAAAAAAATTATCAGTAATATAATACTTTATTCTAATATTCATTTTTTATTCCAGTTTATTCAATTATGCCAATAATGTTCTGTATAGGGATTATTTTTCAGTATAGGATACAGCCCAAATCCCATAATGAATAAAGTTTACATGTCTCTTGAGTCTTATTTAAGCTGGAACTGCTTCTCAGCCTTTCTTTGTCTCTGGCTTTCCTGACATTGACATTTCTTGAAGAATACAAGTCAGTTATTTTATAGACTATCCCTCAGTTTAGATTTGTCAGATGTTTCCTGATGATTAGATTCAGGTTATGCGTTTTTGGTTGGCACACTACTTAAGTGATGCTATGTCCTTCTCAGGGCATCAAAATGGAGGCCTAAAATGTCCAATTGCAGTTTTTTAATGATACCAAGTTTGATCAGTTGGTTAAAATACCGTTCCATCCACTTCATAATTGCTGTTTTCCTTTTGTAATTAGCGACAA
Source organism: Cheracebus regulus (assembly GCA_963574635.1). Taxonomy (NCBI): domain Eukaryota; kingdom Metazoa; phylum Chordata; class Mammalia; order Primates; family Pitheciidae; genus Cheracebus; species Cheracebus regulus. Next base: position 13,031 of record CAUYQU010090508.1, read on the forward strand.
ATTTGAAAACATATTCTTTGAGACTATGTAAGTATTCTGTTTCTCATCAAATGCCATCTAGTTGATTAAACATGTATTGAGGTGGGCGGATCTCCTGAGGGCAGGAGTTTGAGTCCAACCTGGACAAAATGGTAAAAACCTGTCTCCACTAAAAATACAAAAACATTAACTGAGTGTAGTGGCACAGGCCTGCAGTCCCAGCTATTTGGGAGGCTGAGGCAGGAGAATCACTTGAACCCAGGAGACGAAGATTACAGGGATCTGAGATCATGCCATTGCACTCCAGTCTAAGTGACAAGAGTGAAACTCAGTCCCCCCACAAAAGAAGTATTGATGATTCCCACCAGAATCCATTTTTAATATGTTGTCTATAAAAAAATTAATATATCTAACTATATTATTTAATCTATATTTATCAGCTGATATTTTACTAAAGTGAAGAATTTTTCTTCTCCACTATTTATTCTCATATTTATTTATATACTTATATACACCTGTATACATTTTTGCATGTATTGCTTTTTCACATACATTCATGGAGTCCTATTTTATTCAATGAGATTCCATATCTTTATAAGTTTTGATGCCAAATTGCACCAGTTTCCCTAGTTGAAACTCTGCCAACCTGAATTACCTTATTTTTTAACATATAACCATAATTATTTTTAAACATATCTTTACTTTTCTGGTATAGCAAGCTGTTTTGATTTCATCTTCTGATTTCTCTGTCCCAGACTGGAAACAGTCATTTTTCCAAGTGTTCTTGGTTGCTTTTAATGGTTAATGGTATTTAGAAACTGTATTAGGGATTAAATGTTGTCTAACAAGTTTCCCCAAAGCTTAATGACTTAAAATAATACTAAGTATTTATTATCTCTTACAGTTGCTATGAGTCAGAAATTCTAGAGTGGCTTGGCTGAGTGTTTCTGCCTAAGATTTCATATGAATTTTCTCAGTCAGGTGTCCCCTGGATCTACAGTGATCTGAAGTCTTGGCTGAGCTGAAGGACCTACATGGATCACTCACATGGCTGGCATGTTTGAAGGAGACCTACATTTCTCTCCAACATGGGCATCTCCCAAGAACGGCTGAGTGTTATCATGATAGTGTGGCTGGATTTCCCCAGAGTGAATGTTTCAAGGAAACAAGATAGATGTGTTATCAGAACCCTGGGTTCTTGTATCTCCCACAACAGAAATCAAGAGAGGTCATCAGACATAGCAACAAAAACAAAGTTTATTTAGCTTGTACACACGGGAAAAACACTGTGTGTAGGTTAGTTTTATAGGGTCTTTCAATAGGGAAGGGTTTCATTAGTGCATGTGTAGAAGAGGTTTCTCTAGTGCTTGTGCAGTGGCTCAACATGCTTCTTTATAGACAGCATGTAATATTAGCATTGTAATATCTTCCCCTGGGTGTGATTTTTAGCATCAAGAGGAAGGGGTAACTCTAAGTTGAAGTTTAAGTCTCGCTGCATATGTGGGACCCCAGGAGAGTCCATAGCCTCCTGAAGCAGTATCTGTGGTTAATAACCTCTTGGGTATTTTGTTGCTGAATGGCTGGAAGTTAGGTAAGCCTAGAGCTTTATTAAGAGGCTTTTGTTCTTTTATTCTAGACCACATCAAAACAGAAAACCAGTCAGCCTGCATGTCTCAGAAGTGTCAATATTTTTTATGGCATAGCTTTAGGAGTTACTTGTGACTTCTGGTATCTCTTAGCCAAGTGAGGTCTGGTTCAGTATGAAAATAAACTACATAAAAGTAATTATACCAGAAACTAAGAATCACTGGGATGCTGAATTCAACAGAATTCAGAATTCAAAGAATCTTGGATGCCGAGTTCAACAGAAACCCCAAGATTCACTGGCATTATGCATACTCATTTCTGCTGGTACACTATTGCTAGGTCTTTTAAGTAAACAGAGCTATATACATACATGCAGATAAACACATAAATCATAGATAGAAAGACAGAGAGATAGATAGACAGATAGATAGATACGTAGATAAAATAATTGTTAACCTAAATAACAGAGAGTCTCTATAAAAGGTATTTATTCTGGAATAGAGCACTGCAATGGAAGGCAAGTGCCATAGTAAACTGTGTAAGGCTTCAGGGAGATAAAAGAATATGAGGATATTTAAAGAAAAAAATAAAGAGGATGAAATAATTGCTTCGAGATAATTACCTTTGGCTAAATAGATCGATTACAAAGGTGATGCCATTCTGAGGTTACACAAGCAATTGCTTGGCATACGTCCTTGCAGAAGTATTTTTTTGTGTAAGTTTGCAATTATCTTTGTGCAGGGTTGTGATTTTTATAGCGTTTTGTGACAGTTTTTGTTATCAGGCACACAAGCATAAGAACGCTCTCTTTCATAGCCTTTCCTAGCTCTGTTTATCAGGGTTTTTTCTCACATATATATTTGCATATGTGTATGTATATATGTTAAAATTATAAAATAATGCATTTGAATATAATTATATTCATCTGATAAAGCCTTCAATAGGCCTAAAATTGCTTCATACCTTCTATACTCAGTCTTACTGAGAAAAGTTCAAAATCTGTTCATTGATCTGTTTTTCTTTAGTCTGACAGTGTATATATAGTCCAAGTAATCAATCCAACATGTAATAGGATATCTTCTATTCAATTTGAAAACCTTTACCTTTACTGTGGTTTGAAATAAAGTTAGATTCATTTGTTTTTATTTATATAAGTTTTATTTTCCATCTTGTTAGTATAATTTAATACATATTAACTAAAAATTTATTTGGATAATCAAAATTACACTCAGAGAAGTGTCACTCCTCACCTATCTCTTGCAACCAATTCTCCCCTCCACCTAATCCCCGCAGATTACTGAAGTTCTATTGTATATCTAAGAAACTTCATGGGAAATCCAAGCCAGACTTGCCCAATCAAGTCCTCTAAAATTCCTGACCCACAGAAACTGTAATAGATAACATGTTTGTTATTGTTTTAAACCACCAAGTTTTGGAGTAATTTGTTACATGGCAATTGATCACCAACATAGATTTAGATTACCATTAAACACTACAAAAAACCTAAGCATTTTTAAAAACTGACTAATTCTAGGTTTGGGGCCAAGGAAGCTACAAAATGAGATGGAAATACCTTGCATGATGTTCCAGAAAGTGAATAAAATGATGGTGAGAGTGTGTTAGAAGGATAGAGCAACCAGCTTCAAGGAGTTTCAACTAGCCAAATAGGCACAATTTGAGCATAAACATATGTAAAGATGTTAATGAATTTTATCTCACTGAATAAAGCAAGACTATGAGTCTCTATTGAAAATAAATACAGGTGGTTCTCAATTTGCAGTGGTTAGACCTAACAATTTTTTGAGACGTGAGTCTCACCGCTGATAAAGTCAGACCTGCAGACCCTGACTTAACGACGGATGAATGAATGCACTCTCACACCGTTACAGTGTTTCAAGTGGGCTAGGGGATGGCCGCTGCTTTCAGAGGGTGAAATGCGACCAATCGACCCAGATCCTCTGTTTGTCCACACTTTTATTCATAAAAAAGATTGTAAGTTAACACACTTGTGGATAATTAACATGGTTAAGAGAATGGTTTTAAGACTGATAAAAGCTTTAGGTTTCAGGGTCCAGAGTAAATGTTAACAGGTTAATTCCCCTATGATCTTCCCCAGAGAGACCACCCAGCACAAAATCTACATGAGTAAATAGTTAGAATGGAGCTAAATGAGTGCAGGGGTAAGTCCTTTGATAGTCTCTGTCTCTCCCTAACTTAATGGACTGGTGGGCCGCCTTCGGCCTGCCCCAGTAAAACCTTTTGGCCTTCCAAAAGGCTTGAGACTAATCTGAAACTTTCCTTAATATATCTTTAATATTTTTTGTAATATTTTGCCAATTACCCTGAGTGAATCCCAAAATTTTTTGAATTTACAATGGTCCAAAAGTGATATATAGAAACTATATTTCAAGTACCTGTATAACCATTCTGTTTTTTACTTTCAGCATTCAATAAATTACATGAGATATTCAGCACTTTATTATAAAATAGGCTTTGTATTAGTTAGATTTCACCAAATTGTAGGCTAATGGAATTGTTTTGCAAATGTTTAGGTAGGCTAGGCTAATCTGTGATGTTCAGTAGGTTATGTGTAACAGATGAATTTTTAACTTTTGATATTTTCATTTTATGAGGGGTTGGTTACAACATAACCCCCATTGTAAGCTGAGGAGTATTTGTACATGCATATGGACATACAGAGGTACAAAGTAAATGAATAAATTAATTAAGAAGAAGGAAAATGGCAGGGCCCTGTGGCTTACGCCTTTAACCCCAGCACTTTGGGAGGCTGAGGTGGGTGGATCACTAGGTCAGAAGGTCAAGACCATCCTGGACAACATGGTGAAACACCGTCTCTACTAAAAATACAAAAAATTAGCTGGGTGTGGTGGTGCGCACCTGTAATCTCAGCTACTCGGGAGGCTCAGGAGGGAGAATCTCTTGAATATGGGAAGTGGAGATTGCATTGAGCCAAGAATGCACCACTGCACTTCACCCTGGCAACAGATTGAGACTCTGTCTCAAAAAAATAAAAAGAAAAAGAAAAAGAAAAAGAAGGAAAATTCTTTCAACAGGCTAACAATTAATACATATAATAGAAACAATAAAGTTAGATAATTACCTTTAACAACAAACATATAAATGTATTTTCCACCAAGAATCATTAAAGGCTTAATCAGCAAGAGAGGTCATTTTGTGAAGAACAAAATATTTATGTTTTGTCAAAGCCTCGCTCCTCAAGTTCATTGTTAACTACAAAAGGAAAAGTAGTCATTGTGAAGTGAATAAAATTAAAAACATTTTAACCTACTGATAAAAATTGACATCATCAAAAATTTGCAAACAAATATCATAGGCCTCTGTTTAGATGCTCAGAGAACACAGCAACTCTTAAGAAGTATGCCAGCTAAAAATGTTTAATGTGTATGTGCAAAATAAATGGACACCTGTATGCTTTCTTATTTCTTCTTCTTTCTTACTCAAAAGATTGTTCATACATACGTATGTATATAATCTTTTGCCCCTTTCCATTTTTAACTTAATATGTCTGAAATTAACCTATCAATAAATAGGGGTCTTTCCTTTGTGCAGCTATATAATACTTCTTTCTCATCTCAGTAAGCCATATTTTGCTCAACTGCCTATGTTTCTTATTAATAAGGTAATTTTCAATGGTTTAGAAATTCAATAATGTTGCAATCTATAAACTTGTACAGATTTATTTTTATTTTGCTGGAAGATTATCTTTATAATAAATCCCTAGTCTGATTTTGCGGTATTCCTGGAATGAAGACTAAATGCGCACATAATTTTTAGGTATTAGTAAATTCTACTACAGTGATATTTTATGAGTTGTATTCTCATAGCAATATATAAGAGTGCCTGTTTCCCCCACAGCTTTGTCAGCAGTTTGTGAGATCCATCTTTTTAGTTTTTTTCCAGTTTGATAGGTGAGAAATGATATTTCACTTTACTTTGAATTGGGTTTCACTGATGATGAGTAAAGTTGAATGTATTTTTATGTATTTAAAGCCATTTTTGTGCTTTTATGTGAAGAATTTATGCTTTTCTTTTTTGAGGTAGTGTTTCTCTCTGTCATCCAGGCTGGCAGGATCCTGGCACACTGCAACCTCCACCACCTGGGCTCAGCAATTCTCCCATCTCAGTCTCCCTAGTAGCTGGGAAAACAGGTGCATGCCATCACACACAGCAAATTTTTTGTGTTTCTTCGTAGAGACAGGGTTTAACTGTGTTGCCCAGGCTGGTCCTGGAATCTTGGACTCAAGCAATCCTCCTGCCTTGGCCTCCCATTGTTTATGCTTTTTACTAATTATTTTGTAGTTCTTTTGGCCCTCAATTTGTAAAATTGTATAAATACATACACGTATTTAATAAATATTACGCATTCATAATCTGTTATCTCTAACATATATTGCAGAGATTTTCTTCTCAATTTTTATTTGTATTTCCACTTTAGAATAGTTCTTACAAGGAAAAGTTGTTTTGTAATTTATACAAATGTATCAGCTTTAAAAACAGCAGTACTATTTTTGCTTCTTCTTGAGCTTATGTTACACTGGAAGAAAGTGTTTGGATTCAAGTGGTCCTAAGGCCAACTCAGCATTTTTCAGATACTAATTCAAAAAAATGTACTTCTGGCTTTTGTTTGACATGTATGTATGTGAGAAGTTCCATGCCTCTCCTTTTCCTTTTTTTAAAATAAAGTATGAGAAGTAAATATGACTGCTTATTGTTACTGGCTGGAAACACTATGACCATACCCACCCCCACCCCACAACACACACACACACACACACATACACATACACATGGCTATGTCTGACTGAATCTCAATCTCTCAATGTTATGGCTTATAAAATCTTAAAAACAACACCGTGTTTTAGAAATGTCATAAAACCTCCTAATTCCTCCTTAACTTTTGTGCCCCAGTCAAACCAGCTGCAAACCTCTTGCCCTTCTAGTCATAATAAGAGTTTTGTGATGTCAGCACAGAATTTACTAGATCACTCTGTGTTCCCCCTTTAGGTTTCCATTATCTTTTCTTTTCTTCCATGTTTTTGCCTCTCTTCCTTCTTGTCTTTCCTATCTAATGCTGATGAGTTCTCCCCAAATCCAAAACATTAGGGACATTACAGTCCCTGTTCTAAGAGGAATTGAGGTGCATCTGTTCATATGATAAATTTCTCTCAGATGCATTAGTTAGGATCATGTTCAGCTACAGTAGACAGAAACATCAGGAGAACAGTCTTTTATACAAGACAGGGAGTTAATTATTTTCTTATGTAAATGGAATCTGAAGGTAGGTAGCTCATGGCTCTATGGTGGCTCCAACTACTCACAGATTTATACCTCCTCATGACTTCTACAGGCCCTACCATCACATCCACATTCCAGTCAGTAGGAAGTAGGATGCCTTGAAAAAGCACGTCCTCCATTTAATACAACTTACAGGAATTTCCTCAGAGCACTTCTGTCAAAAATTTAGTCATGTGGCTATGACTAGCTTGTCATGGAAACTGGGGACTTTATTTGTGACCAGGTGCCTAGCAAAAATTAGAAATTGCTGTAAACAGAAGTTGTGAAAACATACATCGGGGACTATGAAATGTTTTTGCCAAATCATTTTAATTGACATTTCTAAGGATATGATAGAAATTGATGTGATAAAAGAGAAAATCTGAAAGACAATCAATTATAGAAAAACAGGAAATCCGAGAATATACATAATCAAAAAACAAATACACAGGCTAGAAAAGATTCATTTCACAGAAATTGCCAGAAATAGGAGAAAGTATAAATACATTTGATTCAATCAAAGCCAGCATTTGAATATGTAACTTCTATCTTAATATTTTGGTATTATGCTGGTAAATACTATCTTTTTTCTTTTGTCTATACACTAGGCTATTATTTAGTGAGATCTTTCCATAAATCAAATAATATACACCATACTAACAAAACAAAAATGAGTAAGAAAGATCCCTTTCCATAGAGCAGCTCTCAGTCTAACAGAGGAGGCAGATCCACAAACAGAAAACTAGAATGGATTATAGAAAGGGAGATTTCCTTAACTACAATGTAAGATTATATTTTTTTTAATTAGGACAAATATTACAAAATATAATACACGAAATTTAAGGTACATGGTAAGCTATTCTTCTTTAATCATTAGGAGTATATTGTTTAAAAGGTTTGAGAAGCAAAATGAGGGCAATAATGGTTTTATGCAGGGAGCTGAGATCATCAGTTTTGATTTCTTTATAAAAATTTTGACTGAACAAGTATAATAAAGAAGCTATACCAATTGCTAAGATCAAATAGGACCTTTTCCATGTTCTGTGAAATACATAATGAAGACTTAAATTACAGCAGTGAGAATAAAATTGAAAAGAGGAGTATAGGTTTGAGAAAAATTTAGGAGATACAAGACATAAAGCTTGGTAACTGATCAGGTGTGGTGTATATAGAAGATGGTAAAGTCAAAGGTGCAATTCTAGATTTCCATATTGGGTGACTGCCTGAAGAACAATGTTGAATATTGACATAGAAATTACCAGAAGGTATTAATTTAATGGATAATGTATAAATTGATTTGGAGCTTACCGAATTTGAGACATTGGTATGTACATTCTGCTGGAGATGCCCAGAATGAATTTCTTTTAGGATTTGAGAGACTCGTGCAAGTTTATAGAATAAATTAAAATAAAGAGCCTTTTGGGAATTCAAAGAGAAGAGAATGAAAATGAATGATAGTTCAAGGTCTAGAGATACAGAGAACAGGGCTCAAAAGTGCAGGGGGATTGATTGTCTTTGAGGAGAAGAAATAAAAGTAACTCATTCTTAGAATCTGGATAACAAGCCAAACTCTGACTTTATCTCATACAAATGCAGAGTATTGTGCTCTAGCCATGTTTTATAGATGATAAATCTCAAAGATAACCTAAGAGTTATACTAATAGTAATTAACTAACACAGGAATTAAACCTAGGTTTCCTAAAGTTTTCTCATTTCTCTTTTTACTACAACATACTGGCTATCTAAGAAGACTTGGCCTGGGAAAAAAAATCTTATTTATTTCCCTGCTAGGATTTATGTTAAACTATTACAATAGCAGAAATTGATCGCTTTGTCACTCCTCACATAATGACCTCAATATATACCATTTAAACATAGTTTTAAATAAAAATAATTGCATTTACTGTCAAGATTGGGCTACATTTATATTTATACCCATAAAACAGTGTTTCTGAGTTTCCCAAGGCAGAGGTTTAGCTGCTTCAAAAGAAGTTCAAAAACTGAACTCTGGATATTCCAGTGTTAAAAGTTGGAGAGTTTGGGAAAAACTACAAGCAGCCAAGAAGTAGAAAGAAAACAAAGAATTTGTGTGTGTGTGTGTGTGTGTGTGTGTGTGTGTAAGTGAAAATAGTGTCACAAAGGATAGAAGAGATAATCTGCATCAGTTATATTGCCATGTCAAGTTAAATGAGAGCCAGAGTTGATCTTGACTTATTAAGGTTGTGGCCAGTGCTAATCCTGATAAGAGCAGTGTGGAATGCTAAAGACCAATCTGATTGGAGTAAGTTTAAGGCAGCAGAAGGTACAAATACCTCACGTTTACACATTGTGTTTTTGTTGTTGTTGTTTCTTTGAGAATTATTGCTATAAATGAGAGCAGATAAAATGTGGGTGGTAACTGAAGAAGGATATGAGCTCAGGAAAATGATTTGTTTATTACATTTTTAAGATGGAAAAATATTAGTATGATTATGTGCCCGTGGAGAGGAGCAAACAGCAAGAGAAAGTGCAAGTGTTACCAACGTAATGGGCTGGATTTAGGTGAGAAGATTTGAGATATAATGCATAAACAGATGAACTGGCCTTAGACAAAAGCACAAAGTGTAAATGTATGTTAATATAGTGGAGTATGGGAACAAATGAAAAGACTGGCTGTTGGTTGTTCTGAATATTTTTTCCTGCTAGTCATTTATATTTTCATAGTAAAATAAAAAATATCATTTTCTATGCATGAGAATAGAGAATGAAGTTGTGGAAGTTTCTGCCAAGAAAACTGGAAATTTAATATACATGAGCTTGGGTAAGTGAATGGATAAGGGAAATGTAGTCAGAATATCAGAAAACATTAAGGGTCTAATTGGTATGAGTGGTAGTAACTTGTATCTACCAGTAAAACCAGATAGTATGGCTGCATGTGTAGATGCCAACCCCATAGATCTTTAGCAGGGCTGGGTATTTTCCATGAGCATCTGAGGAATGGAAATCAAGCAAAATAAAGAGAGATTACATTGCTGAAGCATGGAATTTAAGTTGGATAGCAAGTGAAGTGAGCAAAAAGTGGGTGAGAGGCCACAAGAGGAAAAAATAATTATTGTATTAAAATTCTAAGAAGGGTAAAGAAATTATGAGTGTCTGGGTACAGTTGCATGGATGAAAGAGAGAGTGGAGTTGAATGCTTGAATTCGTGATTATGGAGGGCCTAAAATTATTGGTAATGACATGTTTTAGAATTTTGGCTTGGAAAGTGTGATGTTGACGTAGGGTAGGAGGTAAGATCAATAGAAAAGAAGGGAAGAAATTGAAAATCCAGGTACTAAAAGGATAACCTGTGAGGACACTGACCCTGCCATGTGGCAAATGACTAAAACGAGGAGCCACATGTATGATATACTCTTGAAAGTTTGAGATTCAATACTGCTTGCTTTTAGGAGGAAAACAGGAAAAATGGTCTGAAAATGGGCATGAGATTCAAGAAGGACATCTAGCCTCCCTTTAAGGTGAATCATGGAAAAGAATATGACTATGGGCATTTTGGAGGTTTCATATGAAGCCAAGTCTTGCAGAGGAAAGCTGTATTATTAGAGCAAAAAGTCAAAAAGAATCTTGAGGGAAATAATTGAGCCTCAGGAGATTTTGCTGATAATGATATGTTCCAGATGGAAAAACTGAGGAGTTGTTCAAGGTCAGATAAAATAGTCCAAAGAGGGTTTGTACACAGCTATCTAAGAGAATAAAATACAAAAATTGAAAATAATCTAGTAATCCCTGGGTTCAGATGGTGACTGACTTGAACCAGAATCAGGGCATAATGAAGTTGGCCTTCATGATATCTAGGCAAGGACTGATGGGGACCCTGGGGGCATGGGTGTGGGGGCAGGGAGAAATCCCCTCCTGGCAATGGAATGAGGAGGCTTGAGCGGCAGCCACTGTGGACAGCACTTTCTCTGAGCTGCTGCCTGTGACACTGCTGATTTGAATTTGAGTTCAGTTTTCAGCAGATATTGTCAGGTATTTTTTTCTCTTTTTTCAATTTTATCAAATTATCTTCCTGTATTTCTAACATTCCCTTAAATATCTAAAATATTTGACTTTCTTGTTTTTTTTTTTATTTTCAAATCTTTAAAAAAAATCTGTCTATATTGTCTTCATATATTACTAAGAGTATTCATGGAAAAAGCTCTTATATTTCCAGTGTCGGAAACACCACTTAAAAGGGTAGAAGTAAAATAGAGTGAATGTTTTGCATGGTAGTGACATTTTACATGAAATAGATAGGTAACATTTTGTAATTTACAATGCACTGTCATTGTAATTTATAAGGTTCTTATTTGAGTCTCACAGAAAACTCTCTTAAGAAGATAACATTAACATTTATCTCCATTTTACAAATGAGAAAATAGATTCAAAGGACCTAATTATTTTGCCCAACATGACAACACTAATACACATTAGACCGAGGATTCTACATAAGTTCTCTTTCCTAGTTAATTATGAATTATCTTACTATCCTGGATTTTACTACGGGCAGTCTAAAGGCTTTGATAAACAAAGCTGATGATGTCACAGGTTTGGGGCACCATTAACAACCCTGATAGTGTCAGGGAATGTGTCACATTTTTTGCTCACATAGAAGAAACTTAGAACATACTATGATTGAAGGTGTGAGTTGCATTCCATTAAGTATTTTATAATGTCACTGTAATTATCATTTTTGTGGTGTTCTCACTGCCTGAGATGTTGTCAACAGTCAAAACCTTGCTTGAATGGTTATCATAAATTCTTCTTCCTCAATAAAATATGTCTGAATCCAGAAATAGACTATTAGCTCTTTTTTAATCCCCTAAGAGTTATCTTTATACATTTATTCTGTCATTGCTTACATATCCTACCATATACAACAGCAAGTAATCATGCAAGCATTCATCTATAAAGTGTAGATAATTGTAACTAGGGTAGATTAAAACGTGTAAAAGGTGGATAAGACACATATGATTTTAAGATACACTCTGATTTTAGGAATAAATGGAGGTGAGCAAAAATGTTTATACAAAACCTGTTTAAATATAATTTATATGCTATAGTTAGTGTTAAGACACATGGAAGAGTGTCATGTTAAGAAATTTGGGTGCCAGCATGGGAACTGTGTTGAAACATAGTTTCACTACTTACTTACTTTATGATCTGGAGCAAGGGGCAAACTCTTTAACTTCTCTCTGTCACAAAGTCCCTATCTATAAAACGGGAACAACTAACAATCCTGATCCATAGAGTTGTTCATTCTTCATCACATCTTTATGGTGGGTCAAGTACTGGTCTACAGGCAGATTAAACGAATTGATATTTGCAGAGCGCTTAGAAAAGCACACGCTATCTAGTGAATTCTCAATAAATGTTAGATTTATTTTTCCATTAATTTGTTGAGAGAAATTCCTTGAATATAAGTGACAGCAAAATATAGCCATTGAAATTCAAATTAATTATAATTTAAAATCATATCCAACAGAATTGTAAACTATCTAAAGCGGTGTGTTAAATGACTGTTATCTTCTATCATCTTTTAAGAACAAAATAGGTCGAGTCTCTATGAAAATCCTCACAAAAATATACCTGCTTTGCCCAATATCTTTACCTTATGTCAGAAACCAATTATGAATTATATAAAACATGCAGGACTTGTAACCCAACTTAAAAATATACTGTTAATGCATAAACCATGATTCATATGAAGCACTTAAATATTAAAGAAAGTCAAAATCCTTTCTGACAGTGTCTGACCTTTATGCTTATCTATTCCTAAAATACATCTTGCCTATCAACCAAAGCTTTATTCACTTTCTCATTGCAGATATTGAAAGAGAGATTCCATTAAATCAAGTAAAGGTCATCTTTCTTTGAAATATAGATTATTCACCTGCATTCTTTAAAGAGGCACGGATTGGAGAGCAAACTCAATAGAAGCTCCTTTCTCCCCACTCTTCAAAGCAATAAGTAAGCAGCCAAACGGATTAAGGATGATTATGTTCAGCTCTCAAGAACTGGGTTCCAAACCAGATTTAAAATGCGATTCCAGCACTCAAGAGTAGGGTCTGCATGTTGAAAAAGAAAGGACATATTTCTCTGCTCTGGGTTTCTTTTGAAGTACTTATGAAATATATTCAGGTTAAAGCAGCAACAGAAGCCGCACAAGATAAGTAGGACTGGGTAATTCATCTCAAATTTTCCCAGTGCAGTAAATTGTTGGTGGAGAGAAACCTAAAGTTCTACAGCAGATGTGTAACATTTCTTTGCTCTAAAGTCCCCATTTGTTTCACAAAGTAGTTTAGGAACTCCCTAGAAGAAATTTATCCTTAAGGGAAATGTGGGTCTTTTAATGCCTGCATGTTTCTTTTAAAAGAATTATTTCAATTTTCTTAAAGAATCAAATATTTTTTTTCATACCTCATTTTTTATAGTAATGCTCCTTACATGGGAACCATCAGATATTTCACAGACATGGTTAAGTAGTCATTAATTATTTACACAAAATGCTGGAAAAAATTAATTTAGTAAAGAGATATTTTCATTTACAAAGCATGTAACAAAGAAATATGTCCATTAAGAGACTAGCTTCCCCACAGCGTATTTGAATCCCACCTTGCAACTAGAGAATTTGATCAAGTCTTTCTAAGGCCTTTGAACCCAACTGTTTCCTTTCACACAGTATTCAGTGTATTTTCTGCTTCTCACACAGCAGCCCTTTAAAATACACCTCCTTGTTTTGGTTTTTTTACTTTTTTATCAGACTTGACAAATTTATTATGTTTCCAGAATTAATAACTCACCTGCCTTGTTTAATAAAGTAAAAATCTTTCTGATTTCCAACCATTACCATCCCTTGCTTTGTATAAAATGGCATGGTGGTCTTCCTTCCTTAAAGTCTCATTTAAGTTGCAACTGGTCTACCCTCGAAACCCTCTTTCCGGTAGGATATTAAGATTGCTTCATCCAGACTGGGCAGGCACTGGGGTGAATAATTCCTGCTGGATTTAGTCCTATGGTATTTGCATACACCAGATGTCAGGAACATAGACATTGACTGGGGTGTTTATTCAGAAGGTGGTGTTGTGAAGGTAAATAAAACAGACACTGAATCAACAATTTTGCAAGGAAGGTATGTTAGGTACCTAGACGAAGAGACTAAGAAAACAGCAGGATGTTTAAAAAGAAGATTGTACATATTTTCATGGCTAATTATGCATACTTCAGAAAAATTTTTAAATACGTAAATATCGGTATGTAAAAACAATTCCAGTATGATAATCCTTTTTTAAAAAATTCTTATCTGATATACCTGATTGTTATGCAACAAGATTGGATTTACAACTCATTTTATATGTCCAATTTATTTAGTAAGTATTATTTATAGTCAAAGCTGAGCTCACCTTATTGCTCTTATAAAATGGCCATGAGTTCACAGCAAATGAATGGGCCATTGTTACTGGGTAACTTAGCTTCATTTTAAGATACCAAGTTTGCCCTGAGTTGAAGAAGTAGGTATATGGGAGTAGGGTTGTATGTGAAATGCCTGCATTGTAAAATGACTCTGTGTATAACTAGTAGTGTGCTAGAACAACAGAGAAATAGAGCATTTTTCCATTTCACAAGGATCAGCAATTTTAACAATGCGAAAAAAAAATTAGTGCAAAAGAAAACTAAGTCATTTTTTAAAGTCCATTACAATATAGTCAACTTGGCTGTTTTATTATTTACTAGGTTTATATGGACTTTTATGCACAACTCTATTGCTATTATAATGTAAATTAAGTGTTTTGCCCCCGTTATTATAGTTGAACTATAAAATTGCATAGAGTAGCTATACAGTTGTATTAGGAAATAATAACAATTAAGTAACATTATTTTTTAGAAAACTATTTTCATGCCAAGCAGAGTATCTCTTCAGAGAATAACTGAACAGTTTTCACTTACATGATTGCAATTTAAAATGGAAGAAGCTCCTAGAAGTCTTTGAGATTTTATAAATATTTAAGGTATGGAATGTAAATGTTTATTGTATATATTAGTTTCTGGCTGTAGAGTCACAATTCTTCATCATGAGCAATATGCAAAGAGTTAGTAAACAGACTTAAATTATATAGAGAAAAATCTTTAACGCACCATGAGGCCAGAGAAATTTACAGTGCTTAGATTCCCTGATGAATACTGATACTTTACTCTTAATCAATTGTAGCAGGTAAGAGGAACAGCATTTTGTAAGCCAAGTGGGAATGCATATCTTTTCTTATAAAGTGTGTCCGTTACTCTCATTTCATATATCAAAAGCAATGTATTAACAAGTCACTTCAGCAAGCAGGAAATAGAATTCATTGCTGGTAAAATGAAGTCTGGAGAATATCCATGTTTCACAATTCAGTCACTTAACTTGAAAATGAAGGCTGTGAACAGAGTCAGTTATTGCACTGTGACTGAAATGAAGTGACTCATTTCATTTCGCCTACTTCCACCACTGACACAGCATCAAAACTGCTGTCCTTTTTAGAGTCTTTCTCCTCACTCCTTTTACTTCAGTGAATTAATGACATGACCAATTTCTTGGAGTCTCAATAAACTACAAAGTATATAAATACAAAATAAAATGTCATTATAAACCTTTAACTAGCTAGTAAGATGCAAGGTATATCAACACAGAAAAATTTTGTTTGATGTTATATTCCTAACTATACAGTCAGATAGACCTGAATATGCACTGATGTAACTGTTTGGGGGGTTTCTCCCATAGAAAGGGGTGTAGAATATTCCACACAGTGTAATATCCTAATAGAAAAGGACAATCCCAATGACAAAAGGAACATAAAATAACGACTCTTAAAATGAAGAGTGTGAATCTATTGGGAATACACAGTTGGGATATGTCTGATCACGAAGCAATGCATCAAGCTGATGTGATCATTTAAACAGTTTAACACCCATTTCCATTTCCTAAATTATCTGGCCTCTTCGGGTGAAAATGATTTTAAGCTAAATTATACCAATAGTTGACTTAATCTGAAATGTCACTTTGGATGACTCCGTAGATGAAAAAAACTCACATAGCTTATTCTCAGAATTCATTAAATTTTATGAGAATGATAGAACAGAGAAATAAATAAGTTAAACTCAGTGCAAGCCACAGGTCAGCAAATATTGCAGCCAATTCATTATGTAATATATATTTGCCTAATTATATAGAGAATCTATCTAAATTGGCTTCTTATTTATCACTTGCCTCGTAGTTCTAAAATGTTTGTTCTCTAAACAATTACCATTGAAATTGCTGAATATTTTATAGATTCTTGGGCCTGACACTTGGAGATTCTGAGTTAGTGAGTTTGATGGGATGTCTAGGAATTGGCTTGTTAAACTAGTGCCTCATGTGTTTGTGGCTAAAGTAGAGTGTATTTTTATTACATTGATAGTGTATTTGCAAATACTGGTCCTATAATAGACACTCAAATCATTGCCTAATTAAACTGATATATGCCTAAATTTGTACTCTCCTGAATTGTCTTCTTCCATCACTTAATGCATCCTGAAC
Source organism: Cheracebus regulus (assembly GCA_963574635.1). Lineage (NCBI taxonomy): Eukaryota > Metazoa > Chordata > Mammalia > Primates > Pitheciidae > Cheracebus > Cheracebus regulus. The sequence continues at coordinate 29,484 of CAUYQU010090508.1, forward strand.
AATTAAGCATCTGACAGATTCTGTCATTCTTTTGCCTAAATATTCATTATTTTTTAAGGAGCAGAGAATAAAATACAAACATTTTTGCTTTTCTATTTCTGGATGCAACAAAGTTCATCCTTATTTTCCATGCTTTCCCAGCATATACTTTGTGCACAAACCAATTTGGGCAACTTCCAAACCTCGTATGCCAATCTATTTTTTAGTATGTCATATTCCCTCTCTACATTCTCTCCTATTTCTGTCTTTAGAAATTCTGTCCCATGCACCCAGTCCCAACCCAAATGCCACTTTTTCTAGGCTTTAAACACACTAATTGATTCCACCATTGAAAAAATTATTCCATTTTATATAATGTTGAAGATTTTCATGCAATATCTAATAGCCTCTATTGACCATGCATGTTGGCTCACACTTGCAATCCCAGCACTTCAAGAGGCTGAGGTGGGAGGATTGCTTGAGCTCAGGAGTTCAAGACCAGCCTGGGCAACATAGTTATCTCTACTTTAAAAAAATAAATGCCAGGTGTGCTTACAATTGTAGTTCCAGCTACTCAAATGGCTGGGTGGAAGGATTACTTGAGTGTGGGAGCCTGGGAGATCGAGGCTACTTTGAGCCATTATTGTGCCACTGCACTCCAGCCTGGATGACAGTGATACGTCATCTCTAACAAATGAATGAATTAATTAATGAATTAATAGCCACTAGTGTTGTTATATCTAATATGGTTGTCAACAGACATATACAGCTACCTAAATTGAAATTCTTTAAAATTAAATAACACTAAAAAATTCAGTGTCTCAGTCATACTAGCCATATTTCAATTGTACTGCAGGGATATAAAATACTTCTACCATTGCAGAAAGTTCTATTGGACAGTGCTGGAGTAGAGAATTAATACCTTATGGGATTTTTAATGTGGGTTTTAGTGAAGCTCCTCCATTAAAGTACAATAATTAAATGTGTGTTATTATTCAATAACATTGACTTTCATACCCCAAGTCTCCTAAAGGAGGTTCTACATGACTGTAAAAATAATCACTTCAAACCCACTATTATTGTTTAGTGTAGTAGATCTCACACTTTAGCATAACTTAGAATCAGCCAGAAGGCTTGTTAAACTACAAATTGTTTCACTCTGCTTTTGGAGTTTCTGATTCACTAGGTCAGAACTGGAGACTAAAGATTGGCAGGCTTTCTAACAAGTTCCCGGGTGATTCTGATGCAGCTGCTCTGGAGAAGACATTTTGAGAACCCCTGGCTCAGAGTATTTATATATTTTTCTTTCAAATTACTTGACAATTAGTCATTATTTTCTTTGAGATTTGTATTTTGTACCTGGCATTTTTTTCATTTACACGGAGTATTTAATTAAACAAAAGTCAGTTCATTCCAAGTGTATTTAACATATGCTTACTAGGTCCCAAGTCTGTGTTAGAAGTATTTGTAGTAGTATCATATTAGTGTGTGTATCATATCTGCTAATCTTGTAGAAAGGAGTCTAGCTGGACTGATGACAGAAAAATACATGAAAAAAATAGTAATCTCAATAGAGCCTTACCCACTAAAATATTTAAAATGCTGTTATGCAATTATTCTGTTTCATCTGTATGATAACCCTGTCACATAATATAGACATAGAGTATCTCTATTAACAGATGAGGAAAATTAGACTCAAGGAGTTTGTGTCCTAAACAACATCACTAGATTAATATGTTTGAGATACTTATTAGTGCAAAATTAGAACAAAACTTACATTGTGAGTTATTCTTTCATATAAAAATGAAAAAAAATGAATCTCATTTTCTTGAAAAGATTATACTGATGGCTTAAGCTAGAACTTTCTTACCATTTATAAAATGTAAATATTTTGACTTTTATAATGTAGGAAAGTAATGGAGATTCTGTGAATAAAGTACTAGTGTTATTGGAAGTCAAGTAAATTCATGGGCTTTCATTTAGAGAAATAAGGGTGAAGGAACCAAGTAATTTCAATCAGGAAATGTAGATAGATGTTAGCTAGTTTTATTCCTTCATTTCTTCAGGGCAATCACATACTTGAAGACTGGGAATGCACAAATGTTTGGATTGTCTGGTAAAAGTATGAATCCATTCAGATATAATATGTGATATCCTACTGTCTTCCCTTTGTCCCCAAGACAATTATAATTAAATTAATCTTGCTGCCAAAACAAATGTAGCAAAATGGGTCAAAATCTTCATAAACCTTTAACAATCTGACAATAAATTAACAAATTGATTAATGTCTCTGTAGTGGTTGTAACATCTGGGACTAAAGGAGAGAAGACGAGATGAGAGCCGCAAAACATGTTGTTCCTTAATTGCTCTGTGGACTTTTTCTATAGTGGATCGTCATCCCAATCCAATTTAAGTAAATCATTGAGCATATGGTTTGTACTAAATTTAGAGCATCTGTGGTACTCACTGCTACGCATATTTGCCACACAGGTGTCTGATTTTGGACTTGTCATATGGACAGATGGGATTTTTCTGTTTGTCTTTTTTATTGGTAGTGGAGTAAGGGAGTTGAGTCGAGCTGCTGTTGGGACAGCTCTGCTCACATTGATACATTTTCTCCATTATAAAGTAAGAGTTAGTGTCCATACTCTCTTTTCTTATTCAAATTATGTGATTAAATTTATGTCTATAAAAATGTTTTAGCTGGAATGGTTGACTTTTCAGGACACATGATATAATTTTATAGTATATTATTCTCTTATGATATTTTAATGCATTCATTTACACTAATCCTTAATGTAAACAGATAATATCAGTTGCTTATTATAAGGTGGACACTTCTTGAGAATGTAAGAAGATTGCAACATTTAATCATATTAACATCACTATAGTGCAGATATAATTTGTATCCCCATTTTGGAGACAGGAATATTGAGCCACAAGAAACTTGGCAAAGGTAACACAGTAATTTAGAATTGGAACTGGGACTTCAACCCAGGCTGTTTGGCTTCAGAACTCATTCCTTTACATAGGCTCCAGTGCTTTTCTTGTTGGCAAAATTGGTTAATGAATTTACCATTTTATACTATCCTTTTAAAATCCTTTATCAATACCTTTATCAAAATCAGATTGAGACTCATTTCCTTCTTGATAAGCTAACATGTATTATATCCAATATGTTGGTTTCTTTTATGATGATAGTTGTGGCAGGCAAGGTATAGTGAAGGTTAATAGATACAAGGTGAAATTTTGGAACAGAGAGAAGATACTCATCTTTATGAATATCTTCTTGTGTTAGTCAGTGGGAGCTGTTATAACAGAAATATCATAGACTGGGTGGCTTAAACAAAAGACATGTATTTCTCACAGTTCTAGACGCTGGGAAGTCCAAGATCAATGTGTGGGCCAATTAACTTCCTGGTGAGGATCATCTTCCTGGTTTGTAGACCCCTGGAAATGAGAGAGGGAGCTTTCATCTCTTTTTCTTCTTATAGGAACACTAATTCCATCATGTAAAAATCTACCCTCATAGTCTCATTTAAACCTAATTACCTCCCAAGGCCCCACCTTCTAATATCATCTAATATTATTGGGGGTTAGAGTTTTAGCATATAAATTTTGGCAGGACCACAAATATTCAGTTTATAGCACTCATAAATATAAAATATCTGATGAGATTGAAGGAAAGAGGCAATGAATGCATAATATTGATAAGTCTATGTTTATTTCCTCCGCAGTCCAGATCCAGTGCTGTCATTAGAAATGACTATTGCTTTGACTGCTTTCCCCTTGCTTTCATTTACTTCATTTTGTTTACTTGAGTCAGTAGATTCTGATACAAAATAAAAAGTGGTGGATCCAAGGTTGTATGCTCTTGACCTGGCTGCAAGGGCAGTTCGAAGGGCAAGAAACATTTTTGGGTAAAAGTAAGCTTGACCTCTTGACAGCACATATTCTCAAAATATCAGAAGGGGAATCAGAGGCTGTGGCATTCAACCATGGAAGCTGATTCAAGCTAACTCTAACACTGTGTCTTCAATCTTCAGTAAGTCATTTTGCCATCTCTTGCTTCTGGTAATAGGACATATGAAAAGACCAGAGAACCCTGTGAGCCTCAGCCCATTACCTTATCTCTTACACTACTGTGCTATGCTAGATATGTGATGATAAATACATCATTCAGGAAGTCCGCAGAAGTAATGTTACAAAGGCATGAATGTCTGAGAAAGTAAACATTGCCAGAATAAGTATTAAGATGAAACTGAAGTGTTTCTCCTATCCATGAAGCAAGTGAATTCAAGGTAATAAACCTACCACCTATTGACTAATTTGCATCTCTGAATTATGGGTCTATTGTGAAGGCTGTGTGTTGACTCTGCTATTATGCAAGAGATTTAGAAGTTTCCTAGTCGGCTTTGATGAAGAAAAGTCCATGCACCATCTAGACACTATTTTCTTGATTTCATTGATTCAATATTTGAGCTGAAAGATGAAAAACAATAATGACTGTAACCCACAGAGCACATGAAGTTGTCTTCATGATTAATTGTAACTTACTCCACAATGTTAGACTCTGGATGAACTTTTGAATGGGCACAACTTCACTCATGCCAAGGGATAATTATTGTGAGGTGCATCCAAAAAGCTTGTATTAGCTTCTCAGGTCTGCTGTAGCAGAATACCACAGACTAAATGACTTAAACAAGAGAAAATTATTGTCTTACAGTTCTGGAGACTAGAAGATCAAGATCAAGGTGTCAGCAGGGTTGTTTCTTTCCAGGGGCTGTAAGGAAGGATCTGTTCCATGCCTCTTTTTCATTTCTGGTGGTTTGTTAACAATCTTTGGTGTTCTTTGGCTGATACATGTATCTACCCAAACTCTGCCTTTATCTTCACATAATATTCCGTGTGTGTATGTGTATGTGTCTCTCTGTCAAAATTTGTCCTTTACATAAGGAAAACAATAGATTAGGACCCATACCAATGACTGAATCTTAACTCTCATTTGCAAAGACTTTTTTTTTCTTTTTTTTTGAGACAAGAGTCTTGCTCTGTAACCAGGCGCCAGGCTGGAGTGCAGTGGCGTGGTCTCAGCTCACTGCAACCTCCGCCTCCCGGGTTCAGGCAATTCTCCTGCCTCAGCCTCCGAGTAGCTGGGACTACAGAAGAGCACCACCATTCCCAGCTAATTTTTGTATTTTTTTAGTAGAGACGGGGTTCCACCATGTTGGCCAGGATGGTCTCGATCTCTTAACCTCATGATCTGCCTGCCTCGGCCTCCCAAAGTGTTGGGATTACAGGCATGAGCCACCGTGCCCTGCCAAAGACTTTATTCTCAAATATGGTGACATTCATGAGTATAGAAAGTAGAACTTCATTGTCCATCTTTTTTGGGGAAGCAATTCAATCCCTAACATAGTCCTACTAGCAATTTCCTAATATTGTCTTTTCATGTCCCTGATTCGGAAGCTACAGTAGTCTCTGCCCAAGCATCTGTGTATTTTTTTAGTTTATGCTCTTTCTCATTCCAAGTAGTGGAGACAACTCAATGTACTACCATAATTTCTGTCCACTTGGGTCATTTATTTTCTCTACTTAGTTGAGACATAATATTTTACATAGAATTCCACCTAGCTAAGGTAAAAATGCACTGTAATGTAGAATGTGCTAGGCTTTACCTTTTCTAATCTTATCCAGCTGGTCAGAGAGAATTCTGCATAAAGCTATGGATATAGAATAAGAGAAAGGCAGCAGAATGGGAGACATAGACAACAGTGATTATGAGCCATCTGCTCAGGATATTCACCTGTGTTTTCAGTAATTGCTTGGGGTCATCTTATATGTAATCTTCCACTTAGTAGGGAAAGTGCATTAAACTGGTTGGGTTCATGGATCACATTGCACTCAGTTTAAGATGGACAGCATATGTCATATGTGTGTTTATTATTGTTTGTTAAGTTTTATTATCAAAATGACTTCACTAGTAAGAATTGAAAAAAGAGCAAAATACTGAAAACCTTGCACATTATTCTCTTGGGGCTTGCTACAGTTTTCACTTGCATACAGATGCTTCCGATTATTTTATTGTCTGAGTTAAAAAACCTAAGTGATAGGATTGCTTGCACTACTGTGCGTATAAGCAAAATGTCTTCTTCTCACTTTATCATTTTTAAAACTCAAAGACTTTTGCTCACCTGGAGAATGAGTTAAAGCAATATGCTTTATATATAAATTGCTTTCCCAAACTAAAAAACATAGCCTTCTTTCTTAGTGGCAGAGAGAAGAAAATGTGGCAAGTTTTTCTACTTCTTGTGATTTATATAATAATGTAGCAAAATCACCAAACTCTCAGAAACTTTACTGAATAGCCTAACATAGTCATGAAATTTATCTTCCTACCTTTATATGAATGTGTTTTATCAAAATACTCCTCATCCCTTTAAAGGAATTTCAAAATACATGGTTTGGAGTTTAAGCAGCCACAATGTCCAAAATCATGTCACAAATATGGTCTACCAAAAACATTTGCATTGTCACTGATACAGACCGATTATGTTATATACATATCCGGTTATGTTTTATCAAACACTGCATGCCTCTGCTATATTCATTGCTTCTCCATGGCTTATGTATGGCTACAGATAATTTTAACATGCTCTTTTGAATGGACATGGCAAGTTTCTTCAAATCTCTAGATCCAAATCAAAGTCAGAGACACATGCATCTTTTCAGATATCCTAGGATATGTGCTTAACCTTTTTGTGACTGAGTGTGGGAAAGTAATTATTGTCTGCATTCTACTTCTAATGAAGAATAAATGTTCGCTCTTTTTAAGGAAAGTACTCTCCATCCATAAGAAAGGGTTAAAATGTTGTACTTCTAAAGGACAAATACAGTTCCCTTGGATTATCCATGTCATCTAGTAACATTTATTATTCACCAAGTCAAAAATCCAGTTGTGTGTCATGATATTATTGTAACTTCTTCCTCCAATGTCAATCCCTCAACAAGAATTATTGGCTTTACATTGAAAATATATTTCTTGGTTCTCTCTACTTCTCTTTAACTGTGTTGCTTTAATCAAAAGTGAAGCCACTAAACTTCTTTCCTTTACTATGGCAATTACCTCTTAACTTGTATCCCTGTTTCTGTTATTATACTTGTTAAAGTGATTTATTCAGAATGTGTTTTTTAATAAAATTTAAATGCTGCCTGTCTTCTACTTAAGAAATAAAATCTAATCCAAACCTTTCATTCACTTTTCATTTTTTTTCCATGCAGTAAATTACTAAATTTTACCAATGTCTATAGAGCCCTTTATGCTTTTAATACTAGTGAGGGACTGTGTGAAGAAAAAACTTCTCTTTCCTGGTCCATGAGGGACGTGGTTTCTCCTCCAGCTGGTAACCAGAGGGATTTCAAATGTAAAGTTTTTTTGTCTAACTCTCCCGCATGCCACCAAAGTAGAGAAATCCAGGTGGGTTTCTCTGTTCAAAAAGTCTGCCGAAAGCTGTGGGAGGAGGGGGTTCTGTTGCAGACCAAGCAGCCAATCCGGTATCAAAGTCAAAGATCGGTCACTCCAGAGGAAGTTTGAAAGAACTCCTCTCATTGGATGAGAATATGAAAGGGGAGAGAATAATTCCAGGGTTAAACCCTGGTGCTCCTAACCTATATGGATTCCTTCCTTGGATCCCCTCCCACAGCAGCATGGGAGCTCTCTCTCTCTCTCTCTGTCTCTACCTAATAAATAGCTCTCTGCTAAACGCTTTGGGTCCACTATATTTATTTGAACGGTAAGCTCACCACGCCTCCAGGGTCCCTTTCCCCATTCTTGGGGTAAGAGAGGCCAAGGACCTAAGGATCGGAATGGGGAGGGAGCTGAGTATGCACCCCTGCCCCGGTTCCCTTTTTGGCGAGCCAATCAGGAGGAACATCAGACTTCAGAGTGGTGATTGGTATCAGACTCCTTTTACTTCTTGTATCTGTACTTTTGCTTCTTTTAAATTTGTTAAGGAGGTAAAGACCGGGTACAGTGGCGGAGGCAAGGCCTGGCAAACGCCACCTGCAGAAAGTGAGTGGCCGGGCCTGCGTGGGGAAGTGCATGGCAGTGGGAAAGGCTGTTGGCTGTGTGAGGCCAGCCTTTCAGACCCACAGCAGCAGCAGTGCCTGTGCTAGGGTCACTGGAGTGGCTGGCCCAGGCGCTGGGAATGTCTGCCGCCTGTGCAAGCCATACCCAGCCTTTCAGACCGCAACCTCCTGGGTCCAGATTTCTGTGAGGTAAACTTCCTTACGGCTCTTTCCTCTAAGATATTTCCTACACATGAGGCTTTTGGGGTGGCAATCCAGAGACGCATGCCTGCGGTGCCCTCAGGCTTATGCCTATGAGGATCTCCTGCAGTATAAATGCGCAGGGCCAATTCCCTTCGTCCATAATGCTAGGTTATGTCCTAATGGAGCCAGAGTCTATCAGTGAATACCGAGGCTATAAGAGATGGTGTTTTTTGTCACCTGCAATTTCCCGAGTCAAGTGAATGGTGTCAGAATTTAATGATGTACAATTTGTCTTCCCTAGGATTGGCTCATTATATGGCAGAACTCCATGTAGAATACCATAGTCAGACCTGGTCCAAGGCTCAAATAGTTACTTAGAGGCCCCATAACCCTAGGGCATATTCCTCTGATGGAAGGTGAGGTTGAGGAGGAGGCCCAGGCTCTGAGAACATTGTTTAAGCCTCGGCCATGTGGCCATCCTTTACCTTCTTTAAAATGGTTATGCTTAGGGGTCCCTCTCAAGGAGTTTATCCTCCTAGGGCAGTTTTGTGGTCAGGCCTATGTTAATTAAACTCTTGCTAGGGAATATTGATACCCTTCGCCCAAGACTCACTGGCCTAGTTCTTCAAGGACATGCCGGTACAAGGCCAGTAATCCCGGCAGTCTCCATGTCCTTATGGTGGCCAATAAGGACATTTAGACAGTGAAAGTATGCCCATGACACCAGTAAGCGTGATTAAGCATGGCACATGGGGGACTCAGAAGATTTCACCCATGCATCTAGGATGCAAGGAAACTATGAGCCACTATAACTGGGGGATGCCCCAGGGCCAGCAGTTGCAAGGAATAACCAGGGATGTGGGCATTCCTGTGTTCTATTTCAGATGGGTGCTAGTCTTCCCAAGGCAAAATCACCCTTTAAGTGTATCCTGGATAACTGAGACAAATTTCACCCACAATCTTTGAAGAAGCAGCTCATTTTTCTCTGCCAAACAGTGTGTCTGCCATACCCTCTGCCGATGGAGAAACCTGGCCTCCTCAGGGAAATATAAATTGTAACACCCATCTACAATTAGAGCTGTTCTGTAAGAGGGAAGGTAAATGGATTGAGGTCCCCTATGTGCAAATTTTCTTTTCTCTAAGGGACAATCCTCAGCTATGTAAGGCCTGTAACCTATATACCCTACTGGCCCATCCTCAGGACTACCCTCATATTTGGGACTCCCTGTAGCCCCTCCCTCCACAGATACTGACCAGGTCTCCTCAGCTCCTATAACCGAAGAGGAGTCAGGGAAGGACAAAGCGGCCAAGGCATCTCAGGCTACTAGGATGCCACAGCTATGCCCCCTACAGGCAGTTGAAGGAGAATTTGGGCCAACCAAGGTACATATTCCCTTTTCACTTTCTGACTTAAAGCAAATCAAGGTGGGCTTAGGAAAATTTTTAGATGATCCAGACAAGTACATTGATGTTCTGCAGGGCCTGAGTCAGTCCTTTGAATTAGATTGGAAAGATATCATGTTATTGCTTAGGCAGACCCTACCCTGCAATGAGAAAGAGGCTGCTCTAGCAGCAGCTCAAGATTTTGGGGACACCTGGTACTGTAGTAGAATATATGACCAAATGATGCCAGAGGAAAAGGACAGATTCCCTATAGGTAGACAAGCAGTCCCTAGCATGGACCCTTGCTGGGATCCTGACTCAGAACAGAGGGACTGGAGTGATAGGCACCTATTAACCTGCATACTTGAGAGATTAGGAAAAACTAGGAAAAAGCCCATGAACTATGCAATGTTATCCACCATAACTCAGGGAAAGAAAGAAAACCCAACAGCCTTCCTTGAGCGGTTACAAGAGGCCTTAAGAAAGTATACTCCCCTATCATCAGACTCCATCGAGGGTCAGCTGATACTAAAAGACAAATTTATTATGCAACCAGCAGCAGACATTAGGAGGAAGCTCCAGAAGCTGGCTCTGGGGCCAGAATAGAGTCTAGAATCATTACTAAATCTAACAACCTCAGTGTTCTATAATAGAGACCAGGAGGAACAGGCTGAAAGGAAGAAGAGAGACCAGAGAAAGCCGTAGCCCTAGTCATGGCCTTCAGGAAAGCAGACCCAAGGAGCTCAGAAGAGAGAAAGGCTTGGGTTAGCTGCCAGTCTGGCAGAGCTTGCTACCACTGTGGCCTACGAGGACACTTTAAGAGACACTGTCTCCAGATGAATGGACCACCTCCTTGTCCTTGCCCACTGTATAAAGGGGATCAATGGAAGGCACACTGTCCTAGGGGATAAAGGTTCCCAGGGCCTGAGGCAGCTAATCAGATGACCCAACAGCAGGACTGAGGGTGCCCAGGGCAAGCGCCAGCACAAGCCCTCACCCTCACCAAGCCCCGGGTAAAGCTGACCATAGATGGCCAGGAGGTCGATCTCCTCCTGGACATTGGCATGGCCTTCTCAGTTTTGCTTTCCTGTCCTGGATAGTGGTCTTCCATGTGTGTAACTGTCCAAGGAGTCTTAGGACTGGCAGTCTCAGGATGTATCTCCCAGCTCCTAAGCTGTAACTAGGGAGATATGCTCTTCTCCCATGCCTTCCTCATCTTGCCAGAAAGTCCCAATCCCTTAATAGGGTGGGGCCTGTTAGCCAGAGTAGGAGCCATTATCTGTATGAATATGGTCAGGGAGGAAATCCCTCACTGCTTCCCATTATTTAAAGAGGAAATCAATGCCAAGGATTGGGCAATGGAAGGACAATTTAGATGAGCAAAGAATGCATGCCCAATTTGAATAAGGCTAAAGGATCCCACCTCTTTTCCTTACCAAAGACAGTACCCACTAAGACCAGAAGCCAAAAAGGGGGCTACAGGATACTGTAAGGAACTTAAAACCTCAAGGTCTAGTGAAGTCCTATAACAGCCCTTGTAATACTCCAATTTTAGGAGTGCTAAAACCTAATGGGCAATGGAGCTGGTGCAAAATATCAGGCTATTAATGAAGCCGTGATCCCTTTATACACAGCTGTACCAAACCCATACACCTTGCTCTCTCAAATATTGGGAAAGGCACAATGGCTTATAGTCCTGGACCTTAAGGATGCCTTTTTCTGTGTTCCATTACATCCTGATTCCCAGTTTCTGTTCACCTTCGAAGACTCTTTAGACCAGAAGTCTCAGCTCATGTGCACAGTGTTACCCTGGAGCTTTTGAGATAGTCCCCACCTGTTTGGCCAGGCTCTAGCTCAGGACTTCAGTGATTTTTCACATCCTGGTACCCTGATTCTTCAATATATGGATGCCTTACTTTTAAATGCTAACTCAGAAACCCAGTGTCGGCAAGCCACCCAGGATCTCCTAAACTTTCTAGCCACCTGTGGATATAAGATTTCCAAACCAAAAGTCCAGCTTTGTAAGTAAGAGGTAAAATACTTAAGACTTGACTTGTCTAAGGGCACTTGGGCCCTTGATGAACATCTCCAACCCATACCGACCTTACCCTATCCAAAGAGCTTAAAATAGTTGCAGTGATTCTTAGGAATAACTTTTCTGCTGATTGTGGATTCCCAGATATGGTGAAAGAAACTTTTCACTCTGATTAAAGAAACCCAGAAATCTAACACCCATCTAATACAATGGGACCCTATAGCTGAGGCAGCCTTTCAGACCCTAAAGCAGGCACTACTGCAGGCTCCAGCTCTAAGCCTTCCTACAGGGAATGACATTTCCCTATATGTTACAGAAACGTTGGGAGTGGCACTGGGGGTTCTCACCCAGACTCAGGGGACCAAGCCACAACTAGTGACACATCTAAGTAAGGAAACTGATGCAGTAGCAAAAGCCTGGCCACACTGCTTGTGGGTCATAGCCACAGTGGCTATACTGGTCTCAGAAGGTGTTAAAAAAGTGCAAGAGAAAGATCTAATTGTATAGACTCCACATGATGTAGCTGGAATTCTGGCCTCTAAAGAGGCTTGCAGCTGTCTGACAACCACTTACTCAAACATCAGGCCTTAATGCACAAAGGGCCTGTTCATCAGCTGTGCACATGTGCGGCCCTCAGTCCAGCTACTTTTCTTCCTGAGGAAGGGACAAAGAATATGACTGTCAGCAGGTGATAGCCCAGAACTATACAGCTCAAGAGGATCTCTTAGAAACTCCTCTAGCCAATCCTGACCTTAACCTACACACTGAGGGAAGTTCATTTATGGAAAATGGAGTTT
>CAUYQU010090509.1:0-11082 GCA_963574635.1 Cheracebus regulus
TTCCCTTTGTGGGTAACCCGACCCTTCTCTCTGGCTGCCCTTAGCATTTTCTCCTTCATTTCAACCCTGGTGAATCTGACGATTATGTGCCTTGGGGTTGCTCTTCTTGAGGAATATCTTTGTGGTGTTCTCTGTATTTCCCGCCCTTGAATATTGTCCTGCCTTGCTAGGTTGGGGAAGTTTTGCTGGATAATATCCTGAAGAGTATTTTCCAGCTTGGATTCATTCTCTTCAGCACATTGAGGTACACCTATCAAATGTAGATTAGGTCTTTTTACATAGTCCAATATTTCTTGAAGACTTTGTTCATTCCTTGTTACCCTTTCTTCTCTAATCTTGCCTTCTCATTTTATTTCATTGAGTTGATCTTTGACCTCTGATATCCTTCCTTCTGCTTGGTCAATTCGGCTGTTGAAACTTGTGCATGCTTCGTGAAGTTCTCATGTTGTATTTGTCAGCTCCATCAGTTCACTTATATTCCTATTTAAGTTGTTTATTCTTGTTAGCATTTCATTAAATCTTTTTTCAAAATTCTTAGTTTCTTTGCATTGGGTTAGAACATGTTTTTTTAGCTCAGAGATGTTTCTTATTACCCACCTTCTGAAGCCTGATTCTGTCAATTCTTCACACTCATTCTCTATCCAGCCTTGTTCCCTTGCTGGTGAGGAGTTTTGATCTCTTGTAAGATGAGAGGCATTCTGGTTTTGGGTGTTTTCATACTTTTTGTATTGGTTTCTTCCCATCTTTGTGGATTTATCCACCTGTCGTCTTTGCAGTTGTTGACTTTCAGATTTGGTCTCTGAGTGGACGTTGATTGATGAAGTTTGTTGATGATGAAGTTATTTCTTTCTGTTTCTTAGTTTTCCTTTTAACATTCAGGCCCCTCTGCTGTAGGACTGCTGTGGTCCAGTTCAGGCCCTGCTTGCCTGGGGATTACCTGCAGCCACTGCAAAACAGTAAGGGTCACTGCCAGTTTCTTCTTCTGCTATCTTTGTCCCAGAAGGATACCAGCCAGATGTCAGTCTGAGCTCTCTTTTATGAGGTGACTCTTTGGATATACGGTTGTCAGGGAGCTGTTTGTGGAGACAATCTGTCCTTTATAGGAGCTCAAGTGTTGAGCTGTGAGCTCCGTTGTTCATTCAGAGCTGCTGGGCAGGTATGTTTACATCTGCTGCAGCAGAACTCATAACCCCCCCTTTTTTTTCCCCAGGTGCTCTGTCTCGGGGAGTTAGGGCTTTATTTATGAGTTTCTGTTGTGCTGCTACCTTTTTTTCTGGGCTGCCCTGCCCAGCAAGGAGGCACCCTACTCATTGTCTGTCTGCAGAGGCTTTGCTGAGCTGCTGTGGGCTCCGCCCAGCTGCCATGTGAACTTCCCCACAGTCCTGTTTATATGGGTCTAGTTAGAACTGCTTCAGCAATGGTGGCCCACCTCTATAATGGCAGACTCTCTTTGTAAAGTAGGGCTGCCTCTGCAATGGCAGGCTGCCTCAGCAATGACAGACTACCCCTGTAGTTGTGGACTGCCTCGGTAATGGTGGATGCCCCTCCCTCACAGAGCTGGACCTTCCTGGGTTCAGCTGTGCTTGCTGTGAATCTCTCAATCCAGAGTATTTCAGATTGCTGTTTCTTTGTGGGGGTGGGCCCAGCCAAGCCTGATCACCTGGCATCCTGCCTCAGAGTCCCCCCCTTTTTTTTTTAGTTGAATGGGTGACTCTGTGTCCCAAATGTGCCAATCGCCTGTTGAAAAGGCACGGGGATCTGTGTGATTTCCTGTGCGGTGACCCACTGCGCCAGCTGAAATAGCTGCACTGAGATTTGTGGTGCTTTTTTGTCCAGGAATCTCCTGGCCTGGCTCCCTGTTTCAGTTCCCTTTTTTATCAGTTGCATGGATGACTCTGTCTATCAGGAGCTCCAACTGCCAGCTAAAATGGCGCCCGCACCCGTGTATTTTGTGCAGAGAACCGCAGCGCCAGCCAAAACAGTGGCGCTGGCCAAAAGAGCCATGCTGGTGACCTGTGGGGCTCCTCCACCTGGAAATCTCCTGGTCTGTGGGCAATAAAAATCTTTCTGGAAATGTCACATCCACTCACCCTCTGTGCTTTCGCTGGGACCTGCAATCCTGAGCTGCTCCTAATCGGCCATCTTGGATCTCCAGCTCCAGCCTGCCACACAGTTAGACACTTTTCTGAGAGCCAGGTAGGGGTCTTGTCCATGTACTGTGGAGTAGCCATTTATACTAGTCATTCATGCTTGTCAGAGTATCATGTGTGAGTGCTTCAAATACAACATAATGAAACTTAACTGTCCTTATTATCATTATGTGTCCTCAATAATGTAAAATTAAGTATTTATAGGAAAGACCAACTACAGGCATAGAGACCTTATTTACCCTTAGGTTTCTGGCCAGCTTTTCAACTCTGGAGATTCTCTTTAGGTATTAAATGAACAATGTATACAATGTTCCTAATGTACCTCTGTCACTTTGTCTTTGGTTTTCTTCATAGATTGAATCTTGGAATAAAATGATGCCTAATTTTTATCTTGATTCTTTTGTTCTTGAGTGTTCTTGTGGATGAACATGATTTTAATTACCACACCCAAAGCTTAAAAAAAATCCTTTCCTTTCTACAGATTCTCCCTCAATTCTGCTTATTCACTTCTAATTTATTTTTGTCACCATTTCCTGGTATTCTTGTGCTGTGCTTTTGAAGTCCATTCCTTTGTTATGCCATAGGCAACTAGTAGCAGACCTATTTCTGAAAAACCCTTTTTGACAATTAAAAAATCTTATAGTCAGAACTTGGAAATAGAACGAGAATTTAGACTTACAGCTAGGGAAATTACTAAGTTGATGTGAGAGAAAAGCAGTAACTGGAAAGGACCCAAAATAATGGACACATGTAGGATGACTAGGCAAATGTTCATTTCATGCAGTTGTGTGTTTCAGAGCTTCTAATCTCTAAGCAGCTTTTCTTGTAGCAAAATGCCATTGAATTTGTAGCTTAAGCAGAGTAATTAAAAAGCTGGCCAGGCGCGATGGCTTATGCCTGTAATCCCACACTTTTGGAGGCCAAAGTTGGGGGGATCACCTGAGGTCAGGAGTTTGAGACCAGCCTGGCCAATATGATGAAACCCCATCTCTGCTAAAAGTACAAAAATTAGCCAGGCATGGTGTCAGGCACCTGTAATACTAGCTACTTAGGAAGTTGAGTTAGGAGAATCGTTTGAACCCAAGAGGTGGAGGTTGCAGTGAATTGAGATCGTGCCATTGCACTCCAGCCTGGGGGACAAGAGCAAGACTTTATATAAAGAAAAAAATCCTGAGAAATTGGTGATGAAGAACAGAATCTGGAATGGCTTCTCTCTTTCTCTTTCTCTCTCTCTTTTTTTTTTTAAGACAGGGTCTTACTCTGTTAACCCTGGCTGGAGTGCAGTGGCACGATCTGGGATCACTGCATCCTCGACCGCCAAGATTTGAGCAATCCTCCTGCCCTCCCTGCCCCAGTAGCTGGAACTACAGGTGTGCATCATGGTGCCTGGGTGCCCTTGGCCTCGCTTTCTTGAGATTAGTACATTTACTTCTTTTTCAGGAAAGATAAAGATGGTGATTCATTGGGTGAGTTAGTAGTTAGGGTGCTTTCAGTATCCTAGAGTTGATGCTACAACTGCAGTTGGAAGGAAGGAGGCTCTTTAACCAAGGTATAAACTACAGTTGAAGTATATTGATGAAGTATGAGAATGACAGCAGCAGATTGTAATGGATTTTGAAGTGTTCCAGGTTTTAATAGTAACTAATAGTAGAACTATTGTTCAAATCTATAATGACAACTTTGCAACTGTAGTCAAAATACTAAATCTAGATTGCATTAAAACATTTTATAAGAATATGTAAAATTAACATATGCTAACAAGCTATCAATTTGAGTTAGAAATGCTTGGCAATAAAAGTGTTGTTTCATTTGATTGATATTGAAGTAGCCATTTGTTTTTTACTAACTTCACATTATGGTACAGCTAGAGTCCAAACTGATTAAACAGATGTAACTAATAAAATGAATTGACAGTATAACAATTGTAAAGGGAAAGAATCAAAGACAAAGGAAGTGTTTTTTGAGTTTTTTGCTGATTGGGTGGTGAGAGTGGAAGAGTATGGGAAAGCATGGTATAATTCATAGACAAATCTCAGTATTTCTGTGTATTCAGTTTCGTTTCACTGAGTTGTCTGATTGTAATTGAGTTGTTCATATTGTTCTCTTGAAATGTTTTGAGGCAAATGAACTCTTCTAAGAATTCAATTATAGTGAAACAATAGCCACAAGACATGGTAAACTTATTGCTGACGTTAACAAACAAAAAGAGAAAACATGATTTGTATTTAGTAGTGTTGGTGCTATTGCTTGGAACCAAATATTTAAAAGTATTTGTGAGGCAAACAGATTCGACTTTTATGATGAATTTTGGTAATAAATCATGAAGGGAATCTTTTAATCTTCAAAATAATAAGCTAAACATGCTTTTTTTGTGAGGTGAATTGACTTTAAAAAACGGTAATAACAAAGTCTAAAACTTATTTACAAATGATGACTTTGGTAGAAGTTTTATATAAAAATTTGGATTATTGTGTGATAATTCAAATAACAGTTTTACTGGTGGAAATTTTTTATGAGAAAATTAATGCTTATTTAGTAAATTTTAAGATAAAAAATGCTGACATGATATGATAAATTATCTTGATGTTAAAAAGGCACTGCTTCATGAATAATATTACTATGAAAAAATACTTGAGACCCTAAAGGCCTATAAAGAAGAAATATTTTATTTAGGAAATGAAAAAATATGTATCGGGAGCAATAGCTTAGGGAACCCTGAATACTATTCCCTATTTTACTGTTTATTCTGTAGCTGTGAGCAACTAATTCTTTTCCTCATTTGGGTAAGGAATGAATAATACTTTCCAGCTACATCAATAACAGGGATACCCTGGTGAATGATGATGTTTATAATTTCGTACATTAAGCTCTGTGGGGGGGGGGGAAGGCAAGTACTACAATGCGAACAGAAGCTGTTATCATTGATCCACTTTCTGTTTTAATACTTACTTTAACAATATTTATTTTGGTTCTGTTATATACCAGAGAACAAATGACATGCCTTTCTGTAAATTCTAAGCCTCTGAAATGCAGCTTTCCTTTCTTACTCATTATTGTATCCTGTCCATTCAAGCTTTGCTTTTAATCTTCTACATGGTAAAAAATCAACAAATGTTTATTTAGACCGTGAATATTTTGAATGGTTTCAAAGTTTAAATGGTTTGTTTCTCTTACAAGATTGTCAGCTTTCAAAGAAAGGAACTTCTGTTTGCTACTATCCTCTTACCCTCCATCATTGGAACAAAGTGATCTTTTCTGGAATAGATTTCCTCACAAGCATGGCTATAGGATATTCTTTAGAAACATGACATCCACATCTTTGTGGCATATACTATAAGAGCATTAACTAAAATATAAGAGAAAGGATATAAACTAAATAAATTTCTAAAGCTTTTAAAAAATTGCTAAACTTTTATTATCTAGCTTCTCAATACATGTGAGTGGAAGACAGTAATTTCTATAAATTTATTAAAATTTAGTCTACTAAAAATAGTTCTTTGAACATGGAATACAGCTAGATTTGTTTAAATATTCTTGTTTATGTCAAATATTTAAGAATAAAGAATAGTCAGTTTTCACATGTGGTATTTGTCTTACCAGGTAAAATGCTAACTTAAATTCCTGTTTATCACACCAGGGTCTGATTTATTTTGAATGTCTTGTAAAATGTCCATCGATATTGTTTTTATAGTTGAGGTTTTACCGAGGGTTCCCTGCCTTTAAACTTTATTTACATATGGAAGATTTTCATTTTTCTCTTCAAAGCTCTTCACAGTTAAACTGTACTTTGGAAAAGAGCTCACACTCTACAATCATTTCTGCACTTCTCAAAACTGCCACCTTTTCTTCAGGAATATAGAAGTGGGAAATCAGTAAAACTTCAAGGAAAGAGTGGTGGGACAGTAATGGGGAAATATCAGTATATAAATGTACTTTCAGGATAACTTCTTTACCTTGGTAAAATGCATAGTATTTCTTTTAAAGGCAGGAAGCTTGACTTGTGAAGTGATGGTAGAATTTCAATTGCATGCAAAGCCAAGTCTCTTTAAAAGAACGTAAATTAAGTCAACTGTGTAGTTTAGCTCTTGGGTGATTTTTTTTTTGTTGTTATTGCTATTTTTTTTTCTTTTTTTGAAGAACGTGAAGAGTTTTATTCTTCTATAGCCTCTGAGTAATGAAAAGATTTCCTGGTGCCTGCAGTTTAAAGACCATTGTTGTAGTCTATAATTGTACAGTACTTTGGAACTAGAGAGTACTGTAGAAACCTGGTCCAAGTGCGTTACTTTACAGACATGAAAACTTAGTTGCAGAGAAGTAGCAGTACTTGCTTGAAGGAGAGCTTGTAGCTACTTGGAGTTAAGGGGACAATTGTCATGGCTCATCCCTCATTCTAGGTTTTGTGATCCTAAAGAGTTAAAGAAAATAACTTCTGACTCAGATACTCCTCATTCCAGTTAGTAGCAATCTTGGGTTAGTAGCATTATTTTGTGTTAAAAATAAATTGGAAGTGACCTGAAAAGAATGATAAGGCTTCATTGGGGAAAAATTAGGACTATTCAGAGGAAGCTCCCACTAGTCAGAGGAAGCAGCCTGTAAAAGCAGGATCTTGGTCATTGGCCTTGTCACATAATTGTGTGCACTTTGACTTTTTTTTCGTTTTTTAACAGAATAGTTCTTTGTTAAGACATCTCTCCTTTTATTGGAATTGCTCTTACATGAATTGATTTTCTTTTGTTTGTTTAAATAGAGTGAGTACTGATCATGGCCCTATGCCTTTCTTTTCATCTCAGTTCCTCCTTCAGTTTATATTCTCTGCTCTCTGTCACCCTAAATTTATTCTTTAAATTTAGTCTCTGCTTTCTGCTGTCCCTGTGTATCCCAATAGCCTTTGCTTTTCATGTCTAAATTTCAGTGAAATTGGGACCTGATAATTTTCTGACACCTGTAGTTTTAATTCCAGTGACTTACAAAATAAACTCAGCAATTTTGGAATGAGAGGACATCTGTGCATTTTGCATTATTTTTTATTGTGAACATGGGAAGGTTATGAATGCACATTAGAGAGTCAAATTTCAAAAATTAAGTACTGGACTTGCTTCATTTAATTGCTTTATAAAATTGAACTAACATCGTAAATCATTAAAGTGAGAATATTTTTTTCCCGAGGGCTCTCTCAAACTCTCAAGTAGGACATTACTTTGTAATTTTTATAGTAGTTAATGGTTTCCATTTCAGTACTGCTATTATGTGCTGAGAAACCTGTGTTTGATGTAGGGACCTAGTATTAATGAGGCCCAAGTTAGTGGTTTGATTTATATATGAAACAGTTTAGGAGAAACGCTCTCTATTGCCATAGTTAATATTATCTTTTATTGTAATATTGGCCTTCTGCCAACACTTGACTCAGAGATTAGTCAAAGGTCAGAGGTGATCAAACTTGACAGTTAAGATTCTTTTGGAAGCTAAAAAAGCAATCTGTGCCAGGCCCGACCTGAGACCACTTAAATTCAAATGAGGGCCAGTGTATTGGTGTTTTTAAAAGCGCTCCAAGTTATGTCAGGTTGGATAATATTGGATATGTTAGGTTAAGTCACTGAATTTGTCAGTAGTTTTTGAGGCTTCTACTACTTTGGGCCCAAGTGGGTATTCTAATGTCTGGCTTTACATATTCCTTGAATTCTAGAATCCTGTGATATTGGAAATCTCTAAGTAAATGCTGCCAAACTGGCTAGAATTAAATGGGGAGTGGTTGGAATGGAGTCGTGGGTAATTCAGCATCACCAGTTATCAGTGTTGGAAAATCAGCCTGCAGAATATAGTAGAACTGCATTTAAATTAACCATACATCAACAGATATTTATTAAGGGCCTACTGTATGCCAGGCATAGGGGTTAGAAAAGTCAACAGAGTAGTAAAATATTCTTCCCTTATGGAGTTTATGTCCTTAAAGAAGGTGGCACATAGAAACCAAAGTACTATAATATAGTAGGTGCAACCCAGCTAGCTTCCCCATGGGTTTGGGACTGCTGAGTATCAAATGAGAAGTTTGCTTGGTGTTGAGAGCCTGCTTCTATGAAGGCATGTATCTTCTAACACAGGAGTCATCCTCTGAATCCAAAGAAGCTAAGACTATGTGAGGTAGGAGGGAAGTAACATGATGAAAGGAGTAGCAAATCTGTGTTTGCAATCTGACTTGCATGCTCATTAACTCTAAAAGCAAGCAAACTGTCACCATGATTCTAATTTGCTCTCTTTTCTGTTTCATGAGCCCACACAGTTGGTTTTATATACGTTGAATGCACACTTGACATGCCTCCACATCCTCATTGTGTGTTATTAGTGTTGTAAATATGTAAGGCATTATTGTCACAGTCTCTGGGATCATAGACTTGATTCATTTCTCAACTCTGTCTCCAGTAGTAGATAAATTACCTTAAATTTAAGCCTTTATTTACTCAGCCATAAAGTGGATACTATAATATCCCTTTTGTAAGGGTCTTTTGCATGTTTGAGATGTGTGTAACCCCTTTAGCCCAGTACTTGGTACAAATAGATGGTTAGTAAATGGAGATGTTTTTATTAGTATAGGAAGAGACACAATTTTTATTTAATACTTGAAATTGAGAAATAAGGAAATTATTAAAACTTTAACACCACAACAGAAGAGATGTGAAACATGTTTATGTACATTCTTTTGTTTAGGGTTTAAAGTTTTTAATTAAATCTATTGTACTAGTTGGAACTTTCTTGGGTAACTGCAGTGTGTTTTCTTAAGTGACCCAAGTTTTCTATTTTGCAGTATTCCAAAAGTATCATCTAACACCTACAATTTAGTACCTAAAGAGCTAGAGTGGCATAGTACTCCCAGAAGTATCCAGGGCTTGCTTCATTTTTGTGCTTACCTTGAGCTTCTTTTTGTGACCCTTTACTGACAAGTTTTCCTAATGGTAACAGCTAGTTCATCAGGTATATTCTATGGAAAGGTTTATCTGTCTTCTACTCAAATAGCTCATTCCCTGTGACTGATCTGAAACTTATAGGAAATCTGGCTCTGTTGTTACCTAATGTTTGCAGAAAGATTCAGAGATTAGTAAAACAGGAGTCTTTGTTGTTTGAGACTGTGTCACAAGTATTACATCTATAGCACTACTGGGAGCATTTAATGAACAGTCAAGAATAGCTTAGCATTTGGCTATCAAACCTGATTAGGTTTTAAACCAGTCTTACCAAGTTTTCTCTTTCTGATTTAACTTAAACATTGAATAAGATCGTTGGCTTGGAAACCATTAAACTCTTCAGCCAGAAAGAGGTCCTGTTCTCTGTGTTCTAAAAGTATGTAGATAAGGCTGATATTGATAATAAATTACATAACAAACTCATAAATGCAGCTTCAAATGTTATCATTAGCTGAAGCTATGCACACCATGGCTGGTGGGGATATAAGATTGAGGTGCTTGTGGCATGTGAGTATGAATGGTCACTTGACTAGAAAAAAAAATAATCCCACCTCCACTTCATATCAATTCTAAAAGACTTTGGAAAGCCTTTTATAATCTAATATTTGATTCTCTGAAAGTATTTTTACTTTATCACTTCATTGCTTTTCAGTTAAATATTACCTCAGCCTTTCTTTCTCTTATCTCTATTCAAATGAAATCAAATCTCAAATGACATTTCAGGCACTTAAACTTTAAACCCAGAAATGACTTCTAAACTGACCAAATGACTTTGATTGTTTGTGTCTATGGAGATACATAATTTTCCTAGAAAAAAGAAAATTGAATATACGGACAATACCCCTGACAAGAGCCTGAATTTGGCCTATAATGTTTGCAAGTTTACAAGTGTTTATTCACATCTACTTTGTGTTGTATATTATGCCAGATTCTGTAGGACACTTCCAAGAAATTAGAAGAGGTTGAGTCACAGTGCTCATTAGATATTCTTTGCCATTTTCAAAATATATCTAATGCAGATATATGCAGATACAGTCTACTTTACAAACCTATTCTTAAATTTACCATGAATAATACAGAAATACAGCTTATCAAACTCATACCATAACTGGGAAAAGATGAAGTCATTGATTCTATCATAGCACTGTTTAATAAGCTCAGATTTAGATATACAAGATGACAGGAAAAGGAAAGTTTTAAAAACTTGATTCACAATATTAAAGACTTCATGGGCCTTTGTGTTACCCTGATAGGAAAACCAGTATGCAGGAGCAAGGTTTTGACTATTCATTACTATATGTTTCTTAAAAATATTCACATTTAGGCTGTGTTTATATATGTGAAATGATAGGTGAGATTAATAATTATCCATATACTTTAAAATATCTAAGCATTGCTGCTGAGGAGGTTATTTACTTGTTTGTTTAATTTATTTGGAAGAAGTCAATAATCGTTACTAACCATTAATAAAGGTTGCTTAACAGAGCCTTATTAAGGCCTCTGCTTTCCTTTGTGAATGTTACCGGCAGCCTGGCAAGACTTGGGAGATGTTCATGACAATAAACTGAAACGTTTGCATTCGGGTTTCAAATCAACTATATGTTTCTAAGTATATGTTTTTATATATAAAAAGCATTCGGTAAATGTAATTCAAACTTCTATAACTAACTGACAAGTTTAGGTAGGGATCATATGTCACCACAATGGGACAAGATAAAAAACATAATTGTTTGAATGCCATTTGCTTTTAATAAATATATTAAAATTTGAAACTTAAACTCATCATGACTCAAAATCACAGTTTTGTTAGAATTTTGTTATATATCACAGGGTATAAAAAGTTTTCATGTTGAATAATATAATTTTATAAAAATTGAAGGAGAAAATTTGAGTATGGTCTGGGTTTTTTTTTTTTTTTTTTTTTTTTTTTTTTAAAAAGCGTTGTTAAACCGTGGGTTTATAAAAAACACCACAAG
>CAUYQU010090511.1:0-56361 GCA_963574635.1 Cheracebus regulus
CGCGGACTCGTCGCAGCGCCGCCGCCGCCGCCGCTCGGCCAGCGCCCCTCCCGCCCGGCCCCGCCCGGAGCGCGCCCCCCTCCGCCGCCGCCGCCCCGCGATCGCCGCCCGCCCGGCCGCCGAGTTGCGAACGCCCTGCAAACTTGCGAGTTCGCCTCCGCCAGGGGTTCCCGGGAGCGGCGAGGAGGCGGCGTGGGAGGGGGCGGGGCGCGGCGGGAGCGGGGCGGGGGCGGGGCAGAACTCCCTCCCGGGCCCGCCACACACTCGGGCGCACACTCCCGCACACACACACACTCGCTCGCACGGGGCCCGGAGGAGGCGGAGAGCCGGGCCGGGAGCCCAGCGGCCGGGCCATTGTCTGCGCGGCCACACAAAGCGGCCGGGCGGTGGCCGCACAGGGACCCCGGCCCGGGCCCGGCGGGAGCAGAGCGGGGCGGGATGGCCGCGGCACCCATACCTCGCGCCCTTCTCCCCCGGCGGACACGTGGGGAAACTGAGGCCCGGGAGTGGCGATGAGCCTCCAACGCCAGAGGACGGGCTCCTGGCCTGGGGAAGGTTTCATCTTCCGGACGCTCCCCCCGGCCCACCCCCCCCCCACTTTCACGCCCTACCCCACGGAGGGGCTCCCGGGCCCACCGGGCGGCGTAGGGGGCTTCGCCTCCACACCGACCCACACTCCTGGGACTCCTCTTAAGAGGCACCAGGCTGGGCAGGAGCTACCCGGAGTTGGACAGACTTTGTGGCCGGTGGCTATTTTTATACCCTGGGTAGTTCTCCGCCTGACTTTTAAATTCACGATTTGTTTGAAAACGAAAGGAAGCACTCCTGCCCCGGGACAGCCCGGGCCTCCTCAGCGCCGCGCGGCGTCCGCCGGGCCAGCCGTCTTGGGCGGCTGGAATTCGGGTTTGGGTGTGAGCTACCTGCGCGCCGCCAAGCCCAGCCTTCCTGAGCAGGCGCCGAGGCGCCCGGCCGCGCCTTCCCTCTGCGCCCCCACCGCGAGCTCGCCGCCCGCCTGGACCTAAGGGCCCGGGCTGGAGCCTGGCTCTGCGCGGCGCAGGGGCTGACCAGTCACACAGGCTGCACGTGGTGGCCCAGGTCAGGGGATGCTAACAGAAAGGGTGATGACCGCGTGTGGACAGCCATGACATAGCGCAGAGAAAACAGCCCAAGACCAGAGATGTGTCCTGCTGCCTGCGTGCCCTAAAGCTGGGCCACCCGGAGCTGGGTCCCACGAGGATCCCTGTGGCCTGTCATGCTGGGGGATCTTGCTTCCACTTGGGACAAGAGTGCTTTGGGGGGCTGTGAGGGTGAGCCCTGGTTGGGCAGCCCACCCCCAGCACAGCCAGAGGCCAAGGCAGCCCTCTCCCCTCCCCTTCTTTGCTGGCCCCTGGGCCCCCTGCCAAAGGCCACCCTGCCCCCCTATTCACACACCCTGTCCAACAGGCAGCTGCCCCCTCCCTCTGGGATGAGGGCCACTGTGGACACCTGGTCATCACCCACTGGTGGTCACAGCCATAACAAACCCACTTCCCCACTGCTCAAGGCAAGCCGGCCTGACCCACTGCCCTTCTAAAACTGATTTCATCCTGCCAGGGAGTGGGGCGGCAAACACAGGACGAGGACTGAGGAGGAGCCCCGTGAGCACCGCATACACGCCTAAGTGCCAAGTGCCTGGCCCCGTCCCAGGCCTGCCTCTGTCACTGCTTTGGCCATGCTGACTGTACTCAGGTGGACGCAGGGTCCCAGATGGACAAGGCTTGGGCCAGATCTCAGGTCCACCTCCTACCAACCGAGGGGCCTCATGGGGTCACTTCCCTCCTTGTATCTCAGTTTCCTCATCTATAACTAGGAACAACCACACCCTCCTCACTGAGTCACTGAGGTGACTAAATGAGATAATATGGAGAGTCTGGCCCCAGGAGGAGGAGCTCTGTGTGACAGTCACTGTGATGACGATGATGATGAAATGAAGCTGAGCTACGCAGGCCCTTCGTGCATGGTCAGTACCAGGAGAGCAAGGCCCTGTTTAGCCAGAGGGCTCGGGCAGCTTCTGGGATCACTGGTTCTTGAGTCAGGTTTTGGAGGAGGGAGGTTTGGTCAGACAGTGACGGCCCAGGCAGCAGGACCAGCCGAGTAGCGGCCTGCAGAGAGAAGGAGCATCAGGCCTCGGCCGGCAGGTCAGGACACGCCGAGCAATGGTGGGAAGGCTGGGCTGAAGTGTCTGAGGTCACCTCCCTACAGTGGGCGGCATGGCACACCGGCTCCCCACCCCACCCCCATCTCACTCCTTGCCCCCAAAAACTCAGAACTCAGGAGCCATTGGTGCCTGGAGTCGGGGAGGCACACGCAGGCAGATTTCCATGTGGCTTCCTCCCAGGAAGGCTGAAGGTTCCAGAAGGGCCTCTGTTCCTAAGAAACGCTAGAAGGCATCATGCCCTGCTCTGGAGACCACGTGGAAAGCTCACGGAGTCTGGAGTCCTTCAGATCTGGGCTCCCGTCCAGCCTTGATGCCCACAGACGGTGAATGGCTCTCAGCCCCGCCTTCCTCGTCTGTGGGGCAGAGGCCTGAGTGCTCAGGGAGGCCCAACCAAAAACACACCAGCTCCTTGATGGAAAATGACGCCGCCGCTTGTTATTTCTGTGGCCACTGTTTTTTATCCCCCAGCCCCCTCAGTTTGGAGCTTTTTGGTGCAAATGATTCTACAGGAAACCTCTGGGGATAGTGGCTGCCCGAATGAGTTGGCCATGCCTGAGCCAGCCATGGAAAAAAACGCCCCAGCCTTCCCACCATGTGCTGCTACAGCCAAAAATATTTTTATAGTAATATCCATTTATTTACAACCTGTGATCTAAGAGGGTTTTGTTTTTGGCTTTTTTGTTTGGGCTTTTTTTTTTTTTTAATTACCCTGAAGGATGCTTTTTAAGGTACTCTGGCCTATTTCATATGCCTGTCTCAACTCCGTCTTATAAACAGTCCCAGGAATTGCTTGTTGAATAATATTTTTAAAGGCCGGTGTCTGTGCTGGCTGAGCCTATGGAAGCTGGCGTCTGTTCCCAAAAGTTCCCAGGACACCAACAGGGTGCTAAGCTGCTTCCAGCCCAGAGCTGGTCACTCGCAGGGCCTCACAGGGGTATGGGGAGCCCGGCCTCCAACAAGGCAGGCCAGGGGCTTGGGCACTCCTGGACAAGGTGGCCCGATCTGTCCCCAAGCACCTTGGCCTAAGGGGGCCCTCTCTCACCTCCCCTGTGGCTCCTTCGGAGACAACACCTTTTGTCCGTGGTGACCAATGATGACTCAAGCTGGGAAGGCAGGCTGAAAGCTCAGAGAGGCAAGGGGCTGGCCTGAAACCACCCGACAAGGCCAGTTGGAACTGGGACTAGGCCGAGGGTCCCAGTCCCCACCCCCTTTCCTAGTCAGAGCCCATCTCTCCATCAGTCTAGAGGGAAACAGGCAAGCCTCTGGTCCACACCTGGGCTCCAGTCTGTTCTGCTGAGTGGAGGGAAAGAGAAACCACAGGAGGGAGGGGAGAGGAGAGAACAGGAGGGGAGGAGGAAGAAGAGAAGAGGCCTCTGCTCCTGGGCCTGGCCCTCTGGTAACATGCTTGCAGACCTGCAGGGCAGCCAGCGTTGACAGCATCTGCCCTCGTAGCAGTTAGCTGGCTGGCCCTGCACACCCCAGACCCAAACCAGCGCCAGGGAAGAGAAAGGTGAGATCCTCCGAAGGCCGGCCACCACCTCCATCATCTGCCAGGGTCTAGCTTCCAGAACTCTGGGGAGCTGAATGGTAGCTTGAGCCCAAGAGTTCCAGTGAATGAGGCTTAAGGGAACAGGAACTGATTTGTAAGGAAGAACCAGGATTTCAGGACAGCTCCAGACAAGAGCCAGTGGGTTCCCTCCAGGGGCCACCAAAGAGCCCCACCAAAGCCCAGCGCCAGCTGCAAGGAGCCACAGATGCCCAAGAAGGGCAAGGGCAGTTCCCAGAGTCCAGAGAGGAGGAACCTGAAGTGTCCAGGCTGCCTCCGAGGTGCCTGTCTGCTGCACCCTGCCAGGCGCCATCTCCCCAACCCCACCCTGGCTGACCAAGACACCAGTTTCCCCATTTCCCAGATGGAAACACTGAGGCCACGAGCAGCAGTGGCTGACTCCAGACTGTGCGGTGACTCCGGCACCACAGTCACCAGACCTGGGGCTGAGGTCAGTGGTCAGAACCCCCAGGAAAGCCCCCAGCCAACCACCAACCTTGTACCCCCAGCCTCCAATGAGCCACTCCACCTCTCCGCTTCTCATGGCATGGGTAGGCCGGCCAGGGCAGCAGGTGCCAGGTCAGACCAAAGTCCAGAGAGAAGGGACACAGGTAACAGACTTGGAAAATAGGGTGCTGGGGAAGGTACCAAGAGAAGGAGGCCATAGCCTGGCTCTGCCACCAACTCTTACGTGGCCCTTGGACAAGGGTCCTCTCTGGACATCAGTCTCTTCTTCTATAAAACAGGAGAAAAGAATCAGCTCATCACAGAAATGAGAATATGGCTACAGGGAAATAAAGGACAGCCTGTGACACAGGAGCTAAGGAGACACGCTGAGACCAAGACTCCCAGCCTGGGGCCGAGCCCAGCCTCCCTGGCTCTGAAGGTGGCACGCCCCCCCCCCCCCCGCCCACACTCCACTCCACCATGCACCCCCAGACGCTCATCAGGTGAGGAGATAATGTGTTTTATCAGGGACATCTATTATCAACGCTTTCTGCATACGTCTCCCCCGCACACGTGTACATACGAGGCGGACGGATGTGTAGGGAAGGCCCCGAGCCCAGTCCCCTGATGTAGTCAAACAGCCCCCATAAAGATAACGGGAAATGATTCATAATATTTATTTGACAGACATGATATGAACCGTAATAGTCCGTTGGGATTAAAAATATCTCTACGTCTCCGTCATCCACCAGTGTGGTTTAAATATGATGTATGTGGCCTCTGCGGCGGGGAGATGGCAGCGGTTATTGACGGGCCGTAAAGAAGAGTGGTTTTGCATTGAAGGATGGGGAATGGAGCCCAAGAGTTTGCCTAGTGCTCCTCGGTGCTTGCATGAAAAGAAACTGTACTTGAAAACGCGGCTCCCTCCACCCCCACACTGCCAGCAAGTGGGGGGCAGACACAGCCCGGCACACACTGTTCCACTCGTTGGCTTGTGGAGGGCCTGGCGTGGCTCCAGGCTGCAACTCAGGGTCCGATGAGGCTGCCATGCTCGCAGAGGAGGCCTCAGGACAGCCACGTGTGGCTAGTATCCTGAAGACCCGGGCCCCACCCCCTCCCGATCAGCCCGTTCCCAGCCTCGCCTAGCCTAAGCAGGCAGCACCCCCTGCCCCAGCCCTGACACTCCCAGCTTAAAAACTCTTTCATGCTGCCCAGTGCCCTTGGGATAAAGTCCAAACTCCTGAACAGAACTCAGCAGGCCCTCCCTCCCTCCCTTCCCTGCGTCATCTCCCTCCGGCCTGCACCCAGTTCTTCCCACAGGAGCCCCCCAGGCTGGCACCAGAGGCACTGCTGTCCTGGGCAGTCCACACCTGGCCGCCCCACATTCCGCCTGCTGGCTATGCTCCAGTGTGGCCCTCAGCAGCTTGGCCATCTCCACCCCCAGCCCCCAACACATACACACAAGCACGCTCACACGCACTGGCTGGCCTGGCTTCTCTGCACCCCACAACACACACAGACACACACACACACAAGCATGCACGTGCACACTGGTTGGCCTAGGTTCTCTGCACCCCACAACACACACACACACACACACGCACACGCATGCATGTAAGCACTGGCTGGGCTAGCTTCTCTGCACCCCACAGCAACCTGCATGTTCCTCTATCCCTCGGCTGGTCATGTCTTCCCACGGTCGGGGTTCCCAAAGTTGGAGGTTGCTGAGGGCAGGAACGGGGAGCCCCAGTCTCCACCTTCCCCCCTGGACACAGCTGTGGGGTGAAAATGCTCACGGACTGAGAGGGTGACGCTGTTTTCAAGGGGCGCAGCTCTGCTACGTGTCAGTGGTTTTTCTGTAAGCCCCAGTGGGCACCTGGGATCCCTGCTTACAACTCAGACCTTCTATACTTAGAAAAAAATGATCTTCCCTCCCAAGGCCTCGGTTTACCTGTCAGTAAGTGAATCTGGGTCTCCAGGGATGGAGGCCCCCTGAAGACTAAGGGACATTTACCCACGAGGGAGCCTGTTAGGGTTTGCTGTGGATAGCACCAAAGACTTAACACAGAGAAAATCTCTGGGGTGGGGGGGGATTTTTAAAACATTTTCCCTCCAATATTACAATGGGGGGACACTTTTAACCCCACCCGTATCCCTGCCCCACTACATCCCACCCTGCCAGCCCCCAGCCCCGAGCCCCCAGCGCACGGCCACTGCACTCCCTGAGGGGGAGCCCAGCCCGGAGGCTGTTGAATCGCCAGCTCCCGGTGACAACTGGCCTTTGTTTCTCCCACTAACGAGGGTCCCCAAGGAAGGAGCCGCTTGAGCTGAGACTCAGGGAGGGGAGGGGCTGCCCTGGAAATGAGATCACCCAGCAGGAGGCTGGGCCAGCCACCCGCAGCCCTCCAGCGACAGGGGTCTGCAGCCCGGCCTCAGCGCTGCTCCTCAGTCACAGGCAGGCGGCTGGCTGGACCAGAAGAGCGTCTCTGAGGACCCAAAAGAGACGTCCGTGCTGCTTTCTAAGCTGCAGGCCCGGCCACTCCCCCCAGGTCCCTGCCCGCCATGTTCCCCGCCTCCTGCTTCATTTACAGGGCTGGGCCACTGAAGCAGTCACGCGTGGGGCTCTCACAGACCCTTCACCTCCCACCCAAGACTCGAGGGCCTTGCTGTCCCCTGCTGGGGCTACCATGGGCAGCAGACCCCTGGGTTTCAGGCTCCCCTCTTCCCCCACACAGCCTGCTGGAGCCCTGCATGCAATGGGCGTATCAGAGTGGGCTGACTGATGCCACCCTGTCCTCACCTCCTTCCCATCATCACTGTCCCCTCCTGCACAGAGGTGACAGAGACCCAGCAAAGGCAAAGGGAGATAGGACCAGGAGGCCTCGGGAACCACACCTGGACGGCTGCCCAGGGTCAGTGGGCTTTAAAAGGGTTTAATTACCAGGCCTTTTCCCCAAATGCCCTGAACATGGAAATTGGGTGTCAGATGGGGGTGCCATGCCCTGGTTGAAGCCACTTGGGGCCACTAGGCCGTCGCCCTGAGGCACCCACTAGATTCCCCAGAGTCACAGACCACCTAACCCTGGAAGGAACCCCAGGGCCCCAGCCCCACGTCTCTGCCCCGCGATAATGAAGCTTAGGGCTTTGGGGACAGCTGCGGGCTGCACGTGCTCATGAAAGGAAGCCAGCATCCCCCAGGCTACCCCTGCCCGGCCAGCAGCAAAGGGAGGGACTGGCTTCCATCTGATTTCCGCACCCCAGGGTTCAGCTGTCTTCATTTTGCTTTCGTGGCATGGTTGCTGTTTGAAGTTTTGCTGTTGTGGTTGGGGATATTTAGAAAAAATAAGTTTGAGAAAAAAAACGTAGTGTTTTCCAGGTTAATCGTACCTGTGTATCCATGGCAGACCCTGGCCAGGCGGTGAGAGATGACAGTCCCTGGCTGAGCAGTGGGAGATGACAGGCCCTGGCCGGGAGGTGGGAGATGGCAGATCCTGGCTGGGCAGTGGGAGAGGGCATCCTGGACTTTGAGTGGCCCGGGGCTCAGAGCTGTCTGATCCTGATTTCCCCCAGGGCCAAGGGGAGAGGCCCCAGGCCTCAGTTTCTCCCTCTGACAGGGCTGACCCTGCAGCACCCTCATGTGAATCGAATGAGATGTCTATACAGCCACCAGCTGGCACCAGCCCATGAATGGGATCATCAGGCCAGGCGGGGCGAGGCTCTCCATGGTACGTTCCGTCAGGGAACGTCTCAGCCCCGTGGCCAGTGGTCGTGCTCAGCAGGGAGCCCAGCAGTTGTGCAAAAGGCAAACTTGCCCGTGGCCAGGCCCCAGCCTTAACTAATTGAAGCTGTGTGGCCAAAAACTTCCGATTGACCTGATGTTGATAGACTTGTCCTTGATGTTCTGGGTGGGTGCAGGGTCATTGTGGCCAAGTCCATCCGTGGATGGGATGATGGGTCAGAACATCCTGAGCCCGTGGGCACAGAGCTGCCTGAAGGGTTCCCCCCCATGCACTGGACCTGGCTGGGTTGGCCCCTGGATCTCAGCTCTTAAGAAGTTCTACACTTGGAAAGGCAAGAGGGGAATAAAAGTGCCTCCCAGCAGGGCCCCAGACCCGTTCCGAGATGGCTGGGGAGGGTATGGACTCCTGCTGTCATGGAGTGGCCACATGGACACGGGCAGGGAGGGGACCTCTGGCCTTGCCAAGCCCACACCTTGCCACAGTTCGGCAGAAAGGAGGAGTGGAGAGATCCTGGGAGAAACGGGATGTCCCTCACAAGGTGGTTGGCCCCTGCAACTGGCAGTGGTCATCGGGCTGGCCTCAGAGCCCCCACACACAGCAGCCAAGCCTCGGGTCCTCTCTGCTCTCCGGGTTCAGGGAAACATTAGCCAAGCGGGCACGCTATTAACTCTAACGTCCTGGGAGGGGTCACTTCGTGGGCTTCGGAGCCAGAAGGTGCCTGGATCAATGCATTGTCACGGTGCAGGCTGTCCACCGCCCAAACTCAGCTTCCTCACACACACAGTGCTCAAAATAATACATCCTTAGTGAAAACAAAAGGCAGTTAACATTGCACACCAAAGAGTGCCAATTATAAATGTATACACAGGAATCTGGAAGGAAGCACCTCCCACTGCCCCCCCTAGGCTGCCCTCGCGGAGTGGCAGGGGCTTTGCGCTCTCCTTTGCGCTTCACCTCCTTCTCTATGATGAGTCTTTATTACTTTTACAGTCAGAAAAGAAAAGTAGGGCTAACAAGAAAGTCCCGTCTGAAATCCGTCTGGAACCTAACTCCTGGGGCCTGCAGCCAACCCCAGCTGGCCCCATCGCCCTATCTCAGAAGCCCCTGCAGAAACCCCACCCCATGTCACCCCATGTGACAGGCTGGAAGCCAGGGGCCGTGTCTGTGGAGCCCTCTGCTCTCCTCCCTAAGCAACCCCCGTGCCCATGCCCCGCTCATCACCGGGGTTCCCAGCCACCCCTCCCCCAGCAGGCTGCACGCCATCAGTGTCATTCTGGAAACACCCGCGTCAGCTCTGCGCGACGAGAACACGCTCATGCTTCCCCATCCTGCTGCAAGGATCCCTGTCTGCCTTGCCCACCCTGTCACTGGGCTGGATGAGATTAATAACACACCTAATTTCACAAGCACAGAAGGTTGCATCCAAATGGCCAAAATATTTG
Source organism: Cheracebus regulus (assembly GCA_963574635.1). NCBI lineage: Eukaryota > Metazoa > Chordata > Mammalia > Primates > Pitheciidae > Cheracebus > Cheracebus regulus. The sequence continues at coordinate 9,373 of CAUYQU010090511.1, forward strand.
GACCACAGCGTGACAAGTGAGCTCATTTCGGTGGTTTTAAAGGCTGACGCAGAAGCCGCTTGGCTCTTGCTCAGGCCGCCTCCTGCCAACACAGCCGACTGGCTGGGCTCCTTCAGACCCCACCACCCCGCCAACGCCATTTGGGCTCTGCAGCACCTCCTGTGGGCCAGGGATGGAGGGCAGAGGAGGGGAATGCAGGCCTAGTGCTTCCCCAGTCACTATCCCTAGGTGACGTACCAGTGTCCAACACAGATTCTGGGTGCCAGCCTATGGCTGCCACAGTGACCAGACACTCAGAGCAAGGAGGGGACAGGACACAGGGCCCTGAAGCACAAGGCCAAGGAGAGAAGGAGATGAGGGACCAGAGCCACCTTCTGCCCAGGCGTGGGGGGGGCAGGTGCACAGGGAGAAGGGCGGGCACGGGGCCACGTGGGCAGGGGGAGGGTACCTGCAGGGTGTGGGGCCACAGGCGCTTTGGGTGCTGAGTGCAGAGCCTCTCCACGGTTGGGGTGTCCCACATCTGGAAGGGCCTTGATCCCCAGGCTGAGGGGCTGCTGATAGAGGTTCTGAGCCCAGAGAGGCCTGCGCTTGGGGACACATCCCAGTGTGGCCGCCAAGGGGCTTCGTTCTCCCCCAGGGACGGTGCAATTATTGGCTCCATTTTGCTGAGGGGGAGGTGACTTGCTTCACACTGGGGCCTGCCTGGGAAGCAGCTGGGGCTGGCTCCGAGAGGACACAGCTGGCCCCAGGAGGAGCTGGGGAGCTGCCACACATGCCCACCCCAACACCCCCAGGCCAGGGTAGCTGCAGGGTGCCCTATACCCCAAGAAGAGCCAAGGGCCTCGCCCTACCGGACTGCCTTCCAGAGGCCCCAAGAGCAGCACAGAGCCCTTGCGCTGGGCAAGACTTGGATGCCTAACCCCCTTGAAGGTCTTCTCTTCCCCTGCCCCCGCCAGTTTGCACATAGGAACTCTGAGGACTCAGAAGAAGGGAGGGGCTTCCTGTGCCATCCCACGTGCTGGGCCTCACAGCCCTTCCAAGCCTCAGAAGCTTCCAGCAGTCTCTAGAGCCCAGGGAGGCTGCCAGTCAGCCCTTGGCTCTGCTGTGGAGCAGGGATTAGGGCCCGTCGGGGGTCCGCACTGCCTGCCCAAGCCCGCTGTCCTCAGGAAGCCCTGCAGCTGCTTTGTCAGGAGCCACTTGACAGGAGCCCAGGGGAGCACAGGGCTAACAGGATTTCTCTGCCCTGCCATGCTCATGATTACCCGCTTCAGCGTCTGGAGAGGAATTAGCACAAGTCCTCTCCCCGGGCCTGGACCACCAGCCTGAGCTGCTCTGAATGGCTTTTCCTTGTAAGTCAGCCTCACTCCTAGCTAAGCTGGATTTCAGCCCAGCAGGCAAAGGTGTTGGACAGACGGCCCGGCCAGATGGCCAGCTCTCGGGGCCAGGCAGCCCTCGCAGCACTGCTGGGGGCCATGCTGGGGTGTGGAACAAGTGGGGCCCGCTAAGCACGTCCACTTAAATCCGCATCCAGGAGGCCCAAAGTGAGCACTGTGGCGGCACCCTCCCTCCCTCCACTCCAGAGCCAGCGGCAGGGCCTTCCACGGAGGCTGCTGTCAGCGTCAGGAGACAGGTCGGGTGTCCCGTGTCCCTGCCAAACATCCTATCTTGGCTGAACGAAGCCCTCAGAGGGTGCTGCCAACTTGGAACGAGCCTGACACCCCTTTCAGGTGGACCCTCTCATCGACGTGCTGGGGTGCCCACAGCAGAAACCCCAGCCCTAACCCTAACCCTAACCTTCAGGCCTTCATCTGGGACTGCCAGGATGTCCTGGGAAAATGTCCACACTGTGGCTACCTCCAAGGAGACCGAGACTGGTCCCCATGGGTCCTGGGTAACTTTAGGCTTCTCCGCTCTGAAATGGAACCCAGAGGGCAAGGCCTCCATGCCTCAGGTACCAGCATTCTCCAGGGTGTGCCAAGATGGGTTGGAGCTTCATGTGATAAGGGAATTGCGGTTTGGCCTGTGGGAGTGGCCAGATCTGGGCTCCGCCACCTCCTGGCTCTGTCCTGGGACAAGTGGCCGCTCTTAGTCTCAGCTCCCTCACCTGTAAAATGAACACCAGTAAATGACACCCCCTGGGGAGTCGTAGGGCCAAAAAGCAGGGCGCAGTGCACATCCACAGCAAATCATGTATTTTTGCTTTAAGAAAATTAGACTTTGACTGTGGGAAGAAGGGAGGAGAACCCCAGACACTCCCCAAAGTTCATCTGTGTAGCCGAGGAAGGGGACCAACTCTTCTCTGTGAAGTCATATGTCCCGGACCCCTGAGCCCACCTCCCTGGCCTGCACCTTTGCCAGGGCCTCTTGAGGAGAAGGCACTCCCGACAGCAGTGGGCCCAACCCTGCACCCAGCCAGCAGCTCCAGCAAGAACAAGCAGACACCAGTACCGCTTCCCCAATAGCCTTGAGCCAACGTTCTAGATGCTTACCAAGAGCTGCCCCAGCCACTGGGAAGCCACAGCTCCTGGCAGCAGTGAGACCTGCCCTGTGCTTGCCACTCTTCTGTAGATGAGTCATGTGCCAATGAGCCTGGGCAAGGCTCTCAGCACCTACACACCTTCTTTCTGCATCTGTATCGTGGGACAATAAAGTCTCTGCAAGGGACTGGGCGCAGTGACTCACGCCTGTAATCCCAGCACTTTGGGAGGCCGAGGCAGGCGGATCGCGAGGTCAAGAGATCGAGACCATCCGGGCCAACATGGTGAAACCCCGTCTCTATTAAAAATTACAAAAATCAGCTGGGCATGGTGGCACATACCTGTAGTCCTAGCTACTCGAGAAGCTGAGGCAGGAGAATCGCTTGAACCCGGGAGACGGAGGTTGCCGCAAGCCAGTTTGTGCCACCGCACTCCAGCCTGGCAACAGAGCAAGACTCTGTCTCAAAAAATAAAATAAAGTAATAAAGTCTCCACAAGGGCCAGAGTGAGGAGGAGACCAAAGCACCGTGGGTTGTGCTGCCACGGTGATTGCCAAGTGCCAGCCTAGAGTAGGAGGGGACAAAGCCTTCCAAGTGTGGAGAAGGACGGGACCCATGCCAGCCAGGAGGACCAAGACTGTGGGTTCATGCAGGAAGAAACAGAGGTCCAGAGAGAGGAGTGGACTCTGGCACTGGGTGGGTTGGACCAGCGGCCTGGAGCAGTGGCACAATGGGTGTGACAAGACAGTGCTAGCTGGTCATGCCACAGCAGCAGAGAATGAATGGACAGAGAGGGTCAGGCTGCAGGCAGGCTTGGGGCAGACAGTGCAGAACCCCCACAGGCACTAATCCCTGCTCCAAAGAGGAGTCAAGGCTGTTGGAAGGTTTTGAGATTTCAAAGGGCTACTGAGAGGAAGATGGTGAGGTCTGAGATGGTGGAGTGGATAGAGCCCAAGGGAAATGGGGCCCATACAGGAATCTGTGTGATTGCTCAGCACTTCCATAGCAGGCCAGCAGGCCAGAATTCATCCAATCATGGGCCTATTTCTGCCCTAGTGCCTGAAAACAAAATCAAGTATGTGGCCTCTGGATCCAGCCTGCCCTCTCCAAAAATAAGGAATAAAATTGCAATTGAAAAATGACCCTGCATGTTGACATGTGTGGGATGCAGCTAGAGCAGTGCTTAGAGGGAACTTCATAGCATTAAATGCTTATATTAGAAAAGAAAAAAAGTCAGAGAATAAATGCATGGGAAATAAAATTAAAAATTTTTAAAAAAAAAAAAAGAAAGATCTAAAATCAATTACCTAAGGTTTCACCTTAAGATGACTTTAAAAAAAAGAGAGAGAGAGAGAGACTGGATAAAGCGGCTCATTCTTATAATCCCAACACTTTGGGAGGCAGCAGAGGGAAAATCACTTGAGGCCAGGATTTTGAGACCAGCCTGGGCAACATAGTGAGACCCTGTCTCTAAGAAATTTTTAAAAAATAACCAGGCATATTAGTATGCACCTGAACTCTCAGCTACTTGGGAGGCTGAGGCAGGAAGAGTGCTTGAGCTCAGGAGTTAAAACTTGCAGTGAACAATCATCACACCACTGGACTTCAGCCTGGGTGACAGAGTGAAACCCCTCAAAAAACAAACAAACAAACAAAAAGAAGCAAACTAAGTCAGAAGTAAGCAGAAGGAAGGAGATAATAAAGAGCCAAAAGTCAAATAAAATACAAATAGATGATTGACAAAGTTGACAAAGGCAAAAACTGGTTCTTTGAAAATAGCAACAAAATTGATAAACCCCTAGTTAGAATGGTCAAGGAATAAATAGAAAATACAAAAGTCATCATTTTCAGGAATGAAAAAGTGATTGTCATCACAGACCCTATAAACATTAATAAGATGTATGAGGATACTATAAACCACTTTGTGCCCAAAATATGACAATGCAGAGGAAATTGTATTATTTCTTGAAAAAGACAACTTACCAAAATTGACACAAAAGGAAACAGAAGATATGGTCAGCCCTACAGCTATCAAAGAAATTAAATTTGTTATCAGAAATCTTCCCAAAAGAAAATTCCAGGCCCAAATGGTTTCACTGGTAAATTCTATCAATCATTCAAGTCCTTTATCAAATATTTAAGAAAAAATATACTTATAAAATATAATAATGTAATAAGATCTTTATCAAAATATTTAAATACAACATTAAATTAAAAAGGTGGTACCTCATGACCAATGGGATGCAATGTTGATTTTTTTTGTTGTTGTGAGATGGAGTTTCACTCTTGCTGCCCAGGCTGGAGTGCAATGGCACAATCTCTGCTCACCACAACCTCCTCCTCCCAGGTTCAAGGGATTCTCTTACCTCAGCCTCCTGAGTAGCTGGGATTACAGGCTCCCACCACCACACCTGGCTAATTTTGTGTTTTTAGTAGAGACACAGTTTCTCCATGTTGGTCAGGCTGGTCTTGAACTCCTGACCTCAGGAGATCTGCTCACCTCAGCCTCCCAAAGTGCTGGGATTACAGGCGTGAGTCACCACACCCAGTCACAATGTTGATTTAACATTTGAAAAACAATCAATGGATTTCACCATATTGACAGATGAAAGGAGAAAAATTATATGAAAATATAATTTTTTTAAAAGTTCAGAAAAAACATGGACCAAATTCCATGCCCATTTATACTAAACACATTTAGAAAACTAAGCATAGTAGGAAACTTCCTCAAACTGACAAAGACAATCTACAAAATAAAACCAGAACAATCTTACCACACACATCATATTTAACCATGAAATACTGACTTGTTTTCCCCAGAGACTGGGAATGAGCAAGGATGTTCTCTTGCCACTCCTATTCAGCATTGGACCAGGGGTTCTAGATATTGCTATAAGCCAAGAAAATGAAATAAAATACATAGAGCCCAGAAGAGAAGTCAAACTGTCTCTATTTACAGATGATACAATTAGTTATTTATGTAGGAAATCCCAGGGAATGTACAAAATAACAATCAAAATCAGTGAATGAATTTAGCAAGGTCATAAGACACAAGGTTAATATTTTTAAAAGCTATTTTTTTTCTATATGTTAGGAGTAAACAATTGGAAAATAAAATATTTAAAATTCCACTTAAATTGCACAAAAAAAAGTAAAATGATTAGATGCAAATCTAACAAGTTTTGTCCAGGAACTCTGTACTGAAAAGAACAAAACAGTACTGAGAAAAGAGTAAAGAAGCTACAAATAAATATAGATATACCATGTTCATGGAATAAAGCACTGAATATTGGATAAAATGACGATTTCCCCAGTTTGATTCAATACAATCCCAATCAAAACCCCAGCATGATTTTTGATAGAAATTGACAGTCTAATTCAAAAGGTTATATGAAAATACAAATAATCTAGAATAGTCAAAGCAAATTTTTAAAAGAACAAAGTTGGAGGATTTATCCTGCCTGATTTTAAGACTTTCTATAAAATCACATTAATCAAGACAGTTTGCTATTGGTCATATATATATACACACACATATGTATATATACACACATATGAATATATAGAATAGGAGTAGGATATATTAGAATCTAAAAACAGACTCACATGTATACAATCAATTGTTCACACAGGCACCAAGGCAATTTGATAGAAAATTTGTTCAAAGGGAAGCTTTCAACAAAGGCTGTTGTATCAACTTGATATCCACATAAAAATTAAACATCTGCCCTTACATGAAACACAAAAATTAACTTGCAATGGACCATAGAACTAAATGTACACCTAAAATTATAAAAACCTCTAGAGGAAAATATAGGCGAGCTTTGCAATCTCTAGTAAATGACTGTAAGCTGGAATACAAAAATCATGACACTTTTTTGAAAGGTAAATTATACTTCATAAGTATTAAAAACCTTTTTCTACAAAATATATCATTAAAAATAAAAAAACAAGGCACGTATTGAGAGAAAATATTTGCCAGACATATATCACACTGAGGATTTTTTTTTTTTTTTGAGATGGACTCTCACTCTGTCACCCAGGCTGGAGTGCAGTGGCACAGACTCAGCTCTGCAACCTCTGCCTCCTGGGTTCCAGCAATTCTCATGCCTCAGCCTCCCAAGTAGCTGGGATTACAGGCACCTGCCACCATGCCTGGCTAATTTCTGTATTTTTAGTAGAGATGGTGTTTCACCACGTTGGCCAGGTCCTGTCTTGAACTCCTGACCTCAAGTGATCCACCTGCTTCAGCCTCCCAAAGTACTGGGTTTGCAGGTTTGAGCCATTGCATCTGGCCCCAGAACAAGAACTTTTATCTAGAATATATAAAGAACTTGTAAAGCACAACTGTAGGAAGACCAGCCAATTTTTAAACAGTCAAGATATTTGAACATATATTTCACAGAAGATATATGAAAGGCCAATAAGCACACACAAAACATGCAACATTATTACTCAGTATGGAAATGCAAATTAAAACCACCATGAGATAGCACCACCCACCCACTGAAATGGCTAAAATCAAAGGCTGATATTCCACGTGGTAGGGAGGATATACAGCAACTGGAACTCTTCTGCACTGGTCATGAGACTAGACGATGGTATAATCACTCTGGGAGGGGAAATGATATTTTTTAAAAAGTTAAATATTCATCTCCCATATGACCCAAACATCCACTGCTAGGACACATGTTCTCAGAAAGACCTGCATGTGAGTGTTCACAGCAGGTGCCCCCAGAGCGGAGCTCTCCCGCATGTGAGTGTTCACAGCAGGTGCCCCCAGAGCGGAGCTCTCCCGCCCAACTCCTGCAATATGTCACCAAGGGAAGAAAGCCAGGAGGCTCTGCAGGCCCTGGAGAGTCCAGCTTTGGTTTTGCTACTTGTTAGCTGTGTCTTCCCCTCTCCAATTCTTCACTTCCTGGGCTGTGAAATGAGAAGTATATAACAGCCCATCTGGTCTGCTCTCGTGTATCATACAGGGAGAACAGCAGCTCAGCGAGCATCAGCTCCCAAGGTTGGGAGAGGGGAGCCATATTGGACACCCGTGGTGTGGGCATTCACGGTGTCTGCTCCCGTGGCGTCTGCTCATGTGGTGTCTGCTCCCGTGGTGACTGTTCCCATGGTGTCTGCTCATGTGGTGTCTGCACCCGTGGTGTCTGCTCCCGTGGTGTCTGCTCCCGTGGTATATGTCCCTGTAGTGCAGGTGCCATGGTGTAGGTGTCCATGGTACAGGTGTTAGGTGAAGGCAGGAAGAGAATGCATAAGCAGAGTCAAGAAGCAGGGCAACCATACAGACATGGACAGCTTCAGGGTCTAAGAAGAGAGTCTCTGGTGTAGGAGGGACTGGCCGTGCGGTCCGGGGCTCAGAACCAGAACCCTGGAGGGAATTCTGGCAGAACCTAGAGCTGCCAGTGCTAGGCACAGCAGGAGTGAGAGGCAGCAGCACCCAAACCTAGTAGTGTGTGATTTGGAGGCTGGGGGAAAGTCACTGGGCAAAGGGAGGGCATTGTCTCAAAATCACCAGGATCCTGGGTCACAGCATCAATGTGCCCTCCACTGTCCCCACCTGCCTGAGGTCTGGCTCTGTATCGGGGGGCCCAGAACATCTGGGGCACAAGCAGCTCCTGTAGGTCTTTAAAAGATGTTCCTGTCCCCCAGGAAGCAGCAAGCAGTGGGCTGTGCCAGGATCCCTGGCCCCACATCTGAGCCATCCCACATCAGGCTGCATCTTCTTTCCAAGACCGCTCCCCCGCCCACCTAAAATACAGTGAGCTATTTGTACTGGGTGTGTCTCATCAGAGAAGACTTTGAACACGCGTGGTGGGTGCGGGGAGTTAATCACTGAAGGGGGCGGGATTCAGTTAGCAGCTCACTCCAAGATCCATGGGCTTCGCTCCATGCCATAACCAAATTGGGCCCTCTGAGGAGGAAAAGAGCTTCAGAAGGCACCCTCCCTTGTAACGAGAAACCCCACAGTTTCTTATGGGTGACACTGGGAAGAGGCAGGGGGCACGGGCTTGCAGATCAGGCAGACCTAGGTTCAAGCTCCGGTCCTGGCAGTGTGACTCTGGTCCAGTCCCCAAAGCTCCAAACCCCCCAGTTCTCACCTGTAAATGAAATGGTTGGGAGAGGAAGTCCCCCTCCCCCAGGCTGGTTCTGGGGCAGGCAGGCTTCCCTGTTCCCACACAGACCCCTCTCCACTGCCCATGCCCTTCTTCCCCTTGGGGAAGCCCCGGGCAGCCAGGGCCCTGTGGTGACTCCCCACTGGCAGGCCTGGCAGGAGAAAGTGCCCAGCTGTGGGTAGCATGGGGACCCCCAGGGCTGCCGGATGGCACCTTCCAGCCTGCCTCACACCCTGCTCAGGAGCAGCCATGCCCCACCAGGGCCCCAGGGCAGCTCTTGGCTCACTTTGTGCTGGGGCCACACATGGCCTTCACGGCCTTTCTTCCATGGCTTGGTACAGCTCCGCGAGTGCCAGCCTCGAAACATGCCCGCCCTCCCCATGCTGAGAAGTCAAAGGTCTGAATGGCTCTCTGTCTAAAGGAACAACCGCAGTTTCCAATGGACCCCATAGCAGGACAAGGGCCAGGTGGGGGCTCAAGGCTGCGACACTCAGCCAGGCGGCCACGGCACTTGTCCACGAGGTGGCTGAGACCAGAAGCATCAGACCCACTGTTCTAGTGCTGATTGTCATGGAACACATTGCCCCCAAATTTAGTAGCTCCTGGCAGCCATTTCATTACATTTCACAATTGCGTAGGTCAGGAATCCCATGGGGTCCAGCCAGCTGCTTCTGCTCCATGGGGTGTGAACGGGGCTCATGGGTGGTGTTTGCTGGCAGCCAGCTGGTCTGGAGGCTCTAACAGGGCTTTCTGCACAAGTCTGACTCCTTGGCAGCATGACTGGAAGGCTGGGCTCAGCTGGGACTGTCACCCAGAATTCCTGCACATGCCTGACCCACATGGTGTTCTCCGAGTAGACAGGCTTCTATGTCACAGTTCAGGGTGCCCAGAATGTCTCAGAGGCTCCGAGGGGGAGCTGTAAGGCTTATTCTGGCCAGGCTTAGAAATCAGGTAACATCATTTCCATCATATGCTATTGGTTAAGCAAGTGGCAGAGCCAGCCCAGATTCACAGGCAGAGGAATTAGATCCTACCTCTCAACAGGAAAGGGATTGCACTGGAAGGCTTCTCTGACAAGACTGTTTCCATGGCTGGCTGTACAGTGAGCCCATGAGAAAGGGGTTTTATCATCAACATAGACATTATCATCATCACCACCATCAACATCCTTACCACCACCATCATCACCGTCGATATCATCATCATCACGATCATCATATCACCACCATCAGCATCATTATCACCATCATCATCGTCATCATCATATCACCACCATCAATATCATTACCACCACCATCACCATCAATATCATCATCACCACCATCATCATCATCACCACCATCAACATCACCACCACCAGCATCATCACCACCATCAACATCGTCACCATCAGCGTCATCACTACCATCATCACCATCATCATCATATCACCACCATCATCATCATCACCATCATCATCATATCACTACAATCACCATCACCACCATCATCACCATCATCATCATATCACCACCATCAGCATCATCACTATCATCACCATCATCATCATATCACCACCATCAGCATCATCACCACCATCATCCCCATCATTACCATCATCATCATATCACCACCATCAGCATCATTATCATCACCATCATCATCATATCACTACAATCACCATCACCACCATCATCACCATCATCATCATATCACCACCATCAGCATCATCACCATCATCACCATCATCATCATATCACCACCATCAGCATCATCATCATCATATCACCACCATCATCACCATCATCATCATATCACCACCATCAGCATCATCACCAACATCATCACCATCATCATGTCACCACCATCAACATCATTACCAATATCACCATCATCATATCACCACCATCAGCATCATCACCATCATCACCATCATGTCACCATCAACATCATGACCACCACCATCACCATCATCATCATATCACCACCATCAGCATCATCACCATCACCATCATCATCATATCACCACTATCAGCATCATCATCATATCACCACCATCAGCATCATCATCATCACCATCATCATCATATCACCATATCACCACCATCACCATCATCACCACCATCACCATCATTACCATCATCACCATCATCATCATATCACCACCATCAGCATCATCACCATCATCACCACCATCACCATCATCACCACCATCACCATCATCACCACCATCAGCATCATCACCACCATCACCATCATCATCATATCACCACCATCAGCATCATCACCATCATCATCATATCACCACCATCACCATCATCACCATCATCACCATCATCACCACCATCACCATCATCACCATCATCACCATCATCACCATCATCATCATATCACCATCAGCATCATCACCATCATCATCATATCACCACCATCAACATCATCACCACCATCACCATCATCACTACCATCAACATCCTTACCACCATCATCACCTTCATCAACATCATCATCACCACCATCATCATCATCACCATCATCACCATCACCATAATCACCATCAACATCATCACCATCGTCATCACCACCATCATCATCACCATCACCACCATTCAAATCATCACCATCATCATCAGATTCTTTACCACCATGATCATTACCAACAATCACAATCATCACCACCATCAACAACATTACCACCATTATCATCACCAACAGCATCACCACCATTCACATCATCACCATCATCATTAGCTTCTTTACCATCATCATCATTACCAACAATCACCACCATCACAACCATCATCATTACCACCATCACCATCATCACCACCATTAACACCATCACCATCATCACCATCAACATTACCACCATTATCATCACCATCAACACCATCACCACCATTCACATCATCATCACCATCATCATCAGCTTCTCTATCATCATCATCATTACCAACAATCACCACCAACACCACCATCACCATCATTGCCACTATCTTCCTTACCATCACCATCATCACCACCATGGTCATCACCATCATACTGTCCTCACTGTGGTGCACTAACCCTGTGCGTATGCATCTCTGAGGCCAGTGCTGTTAGCATCCCTCTGGAACCCATGAAGAAACCAGGACACAACGTGGCTTGCCCATGCTGACCCTGAGAGAAGCATTGGGACCCGAGTATAAATTGGTCTATACCACATCACTGGCCAAATGGTTACCATTAAAGCACCGGCTCCCCTTGTCTCCCAGAGGCCACACTGAGGCCAGCCCATGAATCCTGACCACGGACTGTGAGGGAGGCTTTATTATTTCAAATGAGAGATGGAGGCATCAGGGCCCGGAGAGGGTGAGCCTGGAAGTGCCTGGAGGCCAAGCCTCTTGCGTCCAGTACTTGGGTCCTGCACAGCTGTTTAAGCTCAGGGGATGGACAGGACGGGCTGTGCAGAGCAGACGATGGCGGTGCTGTCTACACTAATCAAGTTAATTGGATAATTGCCACTTCACAGTGTTTGGTGTTGACACCACCTTGAGCTTGGCTTTTTAACAGGCTTTTATTGGAACCTCTCCAGGAGGCTCCTCCGGCTGGTGAACGGGGCCTCCTGCCCGCCCAGCCAGGGGCACCAGGGTCTCCTTTTCTAACTGGGGGTGGGGAGACACAGCAGAGGAGTGAGGTCAGTGGCTGTCGGAGGTCACGAAGCCACTCATGGATGAGGTGACAAGAGCAGCCCGCATCTGCCCACTGCCTCCGGCTCTGACAACTAAATCACCCCAAAGAGACGTGTGTGATTTCATTTCTATTCTATCTGCAGGAGGGGAAAAAATCGATGTTCACTAAATGAAAAGGAGAGAGACAGGCAGGAGGAAAATGTATTTTCAACTTTTCACAGGGTATTATCGACAATGAGGCGTCCGAAGTGAAACAGCAGGACCCGCCTGACCATGGGGCTCAGCTGGGATGAGGGGCGTGATCGCCGGGGCCTGGGGCCAGGGACACTAGGGGACAGCGAGGAGGGGGCAACACTGAGAACACCAGACGCCCCTTCTGCCAAGCCCAGGGTGGCCGGCGGCCAGAGTGAGCCCAGTTCAGTGCCCCCAAGTGCTCAGAGAGGGGTCCAGCTGGGAGACCAGGGGAATAGGAAAAAAAAGCTAGACATGGGCTTCTCGAAGAGCCCACTCCCTGTGGGGGTGTGAAGTGCAGGCGGAGGAGGGCTGGCTAGATCAGGGACGGGGCATCTGTAGCTAGAGGCACACGGCCTTCCAGGCATCCTGTGGGCTTAGGCGACCTGCGCATTTGGACCACGTGGATTGGAAAAGGTCTGGTTTTACCCATTCCTTTGCCCTGCTGTCTATTTAGGAAAAACATTGAGCATCCCTTATATGCCAGGACTAGTGCCAGACGCAGGAGATGCCGTAGTGACAGGGCAGCAGCTGCCCCTGCCCTGGGGCTGACGATTTGACAGTTACAGGGATAGGTGGTGAACTTGGGCTGGGGGAAGAGGCGTGCTGGCAGAGGCGATGCCTCCTTCAGGCTGGGAAAGGAGGAGGCCTTCTGAGGACGGTGAGGGGCATAAGAGCAGCCAAGCAAAAAGAAGGGAAGCTCGTTTCGTTTCCAGCTGCAGAAGCCACGTGGTTGAAGGCCAGATCCAGAAGGGGGTTTGGAGGGGAGAGGAATGGCCCAGGCGCCAGGAAGTCCTGCCACAGGGAGGGGGGCGAGGACAGAGATGAGGGGGGCGGGGGTGGCCACAGGGACAGTGCCCAGGACCCACCTCACCTAAGCCAGGGATTCTGCACCAGGAGCTCAGACGTGTTTATGTCAGGGCAGGTCTAGATTTAGGGAAGGCAGAAAGCATGTTCAATCTGCAGGCTTCTAGGGAAATGAATCCTGGCTGAGTGAGGTGGCTGACACCTGCAATCCCAAGACTTTGGAAGGCCGAGGCAGGAGAATCGCCTGAGGTCAGGAGTTCAAGACCAGCCTGGCTAACATGGTGAAACCTCGTCTCTACTAAAAATACAAAAATTAGCCAGGCGTGGTGGCAGACGCCTGTAATCCCAGCTATGTGGGAGGCTGAGGCACGAGAATCACTTGAACCCAGAGGTGAAGTTTGCAGTGAGCCAAGATTGAACCACTGCACTCTGGCCTGGGTGACAAAAGCGAAACTCCATCTCAAAAAAAAAAAAAAAAAAAGATTACTAGCTTAGGAGTCTAAAATCAGGTCTACGGCCTTGGAAGAAGGCCCTGAGAGTGAGGGTGGAGAGGGTCCAGCTCTGTCACCTTCACAGCAAAGCCCCATCCATCACACACCTTCATTTCCCCTGAAACTCCCCTAAAGCCGTTCATTTACGGTCCAGACGGTCACCCTCGTGACCATGCTCATGGGGCTTTACCTGCCCGGAGATAACCTCAGGCTGCCCCATCCATCCCTTGTGGTCCAGGCCTGCTTTCTTAGTTCTGATTCAGCTCTTGGTCACCTGTCACCGCCTCTCCGGAGCCTCTGTCAGGGTCTTTCCCTGACACTCTGCAGGGCCAGGCATTGGTAAACCACAGGGTGCAGGGCACAGGTGCAAGAGGTACTATCTTCATCACATTAGGTCATCTGTCTGAAGTGGGCCTTTCTGTGTATGTGGTCCCAGGAGGTATGAATTTTAAAGTCTTTTCCTCTTTAAACAAAAAAAGAAATTCATTTGAGAAAGTCTGGAAATTTTTTAAAAATAAAGGATAAGAAACACAAAATAAATAAGTAAAAGGAGACAAAAGAAAAATACCAATAATCTCATCATGAAGAAATAACCATTATTTGTGTTTTGTTTGATTTTCTGTTAGCCTTTTTCATCATGAATAAATTCATAAATTTTTTTACATAATTCAGATCATACTATATTTACCACTTTATACCGTTTTTCAACTAAATTATTCACTTAATTTGATTATTTAATTATTAATTATGAACATACATTTTCCATCACATTATCAATGTAATAACTATTTTTCAATTAACTTTCAATTAGGCACATTTTATTGTCTTATTAAATACCCTTAAGCTCTCATTGGTAATGGTTGCAACGGGGTCGGGCAGACAGATTTATAGCAATTAACCAGATTCTTCCCCAGGATGACTCCTCTGAAAAATGCCCTCATCCGTACGTCTCTTTGCGTCCTGGGTGGTTTTCTTAGTATGACTCCCTGGCCAGGGAACTGCAGGTGGGAGATGTGTTCACTGCATCCCTGCAGCCTGGTGAGCTCCTGAAAGCCTGGCCGCCACCGTTGCCATATTCTTGAGAGCTATATTTTGGTGTTTTCTTGAGGACTGATTTTCAGTTCTTTTATGACTCAGGCGAGTGAACCTTTTTTCATATCCTCACCATCCACAAAACCAGTCAGAACTGGGCATCCCCTGCAGAGAGACAGAATTTATCTGCAGAGGGTCCATTTGTCCACTGTCACGTGCCCAAGTTCCCCCTGAGATGCGTATCAGCTGAGATCCCCAACCTCCGGCACCCTGACACAGACGAACTGGAGGAGTGCTTGTGAAAGGGAGCATCGGGAAAGGGTTTGGGAAAATTGCAAGGCCTGAGCCCTGCCCAAAGCTACTATAGAATGGAGTGACTATTCCCATCAGCTTGCCAGGGGAAGGGGAGGAGGCAGTGACCTGAGTCCAGAGATGCGGGGCGGGGGAGGGGCCCCTGGCAGGGGATATGACGCAGCTCACCCAAGGTGACCTCTCAGAGAGAGAGCTGGAGAAATCAATACCCTGACCATACCTGGCATGCCTCTCCACCTCTCCGAGGCTGGAGGGCTGAGCCCTTCATTCAATCCCTAAGGGTCAGCCTGCAAGGCCACGGAGCCACATGGAGGTTAGGGAAGAGGGTCCCAGGAGGCCAAGGATGACCTGCAGCACACTCAGCTTCTCTTTCATTCTTTTTCTTTTCTTTCTTTCTCTCTCTGTTTTCCTTTTCTCTTTCTTCTTCCTTCCTTTCTCTCCTCCCATCTCCTCCCTTTCTCCCTCCCTCCCTTCTTCCTTGCTTCCTTCCTTTTTCTTTCTCTTCTTTTTTTTCTTTCTACCTCCCTCCCTGCCTTTCTTTCTTCCTTTCTTTCTTTCTCTTTCTTTCTTTTCTTCCTTTCTCTTTTTCTTTTATTTTTTTTTTTGAGACAGAGTCTCACTCTGTCGCCCAAGCTACAGTGCAGTGGTGCAATCTCAGCTCACTGCAACCTCCACTTCCCAGGTTTAAGCAATCCTCCTGTCTCAGCTTCCTGAGTAGCTGAGATTATAGGCGACTGCCACCATGCCCAACAAATTTTTTGTATTTTTAGTAAAGACAGGGTTTCATCATATTGGCCAGGCTGGTCTTGAACTCCTGACTTTGTGATGCATCTGCCTCGGCCTCCCAACGTGCTGGGAGTACAGGCAGGAGCCACTGCGCCCGGCTTCTTCCTTTCTTTCTTTGGGTCTCACTGTGTTGCCCTTGTGGGAGTGTAGTGATGCAGTCACAGCTCACTGCAATTTGGACCTCCTGGGCTCAAGGGATCCTCCAACATCAGCCTCCCAAGTAGCTGAGACTACAAGCACACACCACCACGTCTGGCTAATTTTTTGAGGAGACAGGGTCTCACATTGCTGCCCAGGCTGGTCTTGAACTCCTGGCCTCAAGCTATTCTCCCACCTCAGCCTCCCAAAGTGCTGGGATTCTAGGTGTGAGCCACTGCACCTGGCCTTTCTTTCTGATTTATGAGCACTGTGGATTATCATGGCGTTGACCATCCCAAAAGCACCAGAGCCACATCTGCTTCCATCTGTATTGTCCTGTGTGAGCCGTCGTGGGCAGGACAGGATGTGCGTGGGGACATTGTTGCCTTCAGTACCCAGGTTTGTCAGCTTTCCCACCTGCTAAAGAGAGAGCGTTGGGCAGCTTTCAAAATACCGCCTCGGGCAGATAAATGCACGCAAGATTTGGTGCAGCATGGGCAATCACAGGGAATTATTGTCAATTTATTTGAAAGGACTAAAAACGGCAACAGCAAAGTCTTGAGAGATTGCACTTTCCAACTCCAGAAAGAGTGTGGCTTTAAATGTAAGCTTAGTAAGTTCATGCTTGTAGCAGGCAGATGACAAGATGGCCCCCAGGGGCCCCCACCTCCTGGTGTTCGTGCCCTTGTACGACCTCTGCAACCTGCGTAACCAATAGCACATTGTGGAAATGCCATGTGTGACTTCTGAAGCTAGGTCCTCAAAGACCGCATGGCTTCCGCCTTGCTCTCTCTCTCAGGTCATGTGATCTGGGGGAAGCTGGCTGCCATGTTGTGAGGACACTCAAGCAGCTCTGTGGAGAGGTCCACATGGGGAGGGACTGGTGCCTCCTGCCAACGCCAGCACGAGTCTGCCAGAGAGGCAGGTGAGCCCCTTGGAAGTGGATCTTCAGTTCCATCAAGTCCTGTCAGCCCAGCCAATATGCTGGTGGCAACCTATCAAGAAACTCCAAGCCAGAACTGCCCAGCTAAGCTGCTTCCAAATTCCTGACCTAAAGAAACTGTGGAAGATAATAAATGGTGATTGTTGATTTTATTATATCTACTACATGTTGGGGGATAACGTTTTATTCATTAATAGGTAACTTGTATATACTCAAATACAAACCTATGGTACATTTGAAATCTAGGTATCCAGACAAACCCATTAGAACACACATCAACACAGCTTCCACCACCATCTTCTGGAAAAACACTCCAGACTGATGATTGGGAATTCAAAACTCTCCATGGAGTCTCCATCCCTTTTGGGGCCTCAGTCTTCCGTCTGTAAAATTAAGGAGTTGAGCTTAGAAGGCCTGTTCCAGCTGTGAGCCTCTGAGATTCCAAGGTCATCATACAAGAGTCCTGCCCCACCCTCAACACCAGCTCCCTTCCAGGGGCTGAGCCAGGGCTGCACCTGCACCCCAATTTCAAAAGCACCAGAGAACAGAATGTTGCCCCGGCGGATCACCTAAGGTCGGGAGTTCAAGACCAGCCTGACCAACACAGCTCCCCTGCATTAATCAGGGTTCTCCAGAGAAAAAAATCAACAGGATAGATGTATAGAGATGTAGAAAGAGATTTATTACGGGACTCAGCTCACTCGATGACGAAAGCTGAGAAGTCGTGTGATCAGCTCTCTCTCAGCTGGAGGTCCCAGAAGCTGGTGGTGTGGCCGCAGTCTCAGTCCAGATGTCAGAGAACCAGGAAAGCCAGTGGTGCAGGACCCAGTCTGAATCCAAAGGCCCAAGATCCAGGAGATCTGATGTCCCAGGGTGGGAGGAGATGGATGTCCCAGTTCAAAACAAGAGAGAAAGAACCCACCTTTCCTCTGCCCTCTGGTTCTATTCAGGTCCTCAGTGGATTAGATGAAGACACATTGGTGAAGGTGGATTTCCTTTACTCTGTTTACTGATTCAAACACTAATCTCTTCCAAAAACACCCTCACGGACACGCCCAGAGATAATGTTTTGCCAGCTAGGCATCCCTTAGCCTCATTGAGTTGGCATAAAATTAACCATCACATCCCCTTTATGGCTTTCTAAAAACATTGAGATATAATTTCCATGCCATAAAATCCACCAGTTTCAAGTGACCAAGCAGGTGGCTTTTAGAGTATAGTCAGGGAATTATGCAGCCAAAATTCCAGAAAGTTTTCATCATCCATCCCCAGAAGAAATCCCTGGCAACCATTAATCTCTTTTCTGTCTCCAGAGATTTGCCTATTCTGGACACTTCATATTAATAGGATTGTATAGTATGCAACCTGTTGTGTCTGGTTTCTCTTATGGAGCATAAGTTTACAGAGTCCATCCACGTGATAACTTTTCATGGCTGAGTAATATTCCACCTGCCATCCATCCTTGATCCGTTCATCAGTGGTGGACATTGGGGCTGCTCCGTCTTTTAGCTCCTGTGAGCAGAGCTACCCCACACTCCAGGAAGGGAAAACTGTCTACAGACACCGAGGAACAACTCTCTTGTTAAGGGAAACATCAATCCCTTGGCGGACAGCCCTTTGGATTTTCAAAAGTAGTTTCTTTCCTGGAGCAAGAGACAGGGTTGGCCCAGAAATGTGAGCCGCCATTTCAAGCCCCATTGTCCTGATATACAAAGGTGTGGTGGGCAGGTCCTCGGTCCCTCCGAGCCTCAGGTGGAGTCACATGACACTGCCAAAGACTCCAAGAGGTCAAGGGTCAGGGAGGCCTACTTGCCCCTGGCACTGCACAGCAGAAGCCCTCGGCCCGGGGAGGCTGGAGGCCCTGGACTTCAAGAGTGTGACGAATCCTCCATTCTGCCCCTCTGGGGAACTAGGGGCTGGGATGCTGGCTCAGCCTTTCACCGGCTGTTCAATCCCCGCTCCTCAGTTTCTTTATCTGTAAAATAGGGATAATGATGTCTGTGCCATCAACACAGAAGATGTGAATAATTGAGTCAATGGGGAAAGAACACCAGGAGTGGACGAGGAGCCTATTACAGCTTAAATAAGGGATCAGATGCATCCTAAAAAGAACACGCATTTGGGGGTACTGTGTGTCAGTCCACCTCTCAGCCAGGGAAAGGGCTGGGCTTGGGGGTCTCCTCTGCCGCTCCCACACTAAGGCTGAGCAGACCCCCTAGGCCCATATGTGGCCTTGCTGACTGCTGGGGGGCCCTACTGGGGTAGGCAGGAGCAGGGGGCAGTTTGGAATTAGGGTCCAGCATCCTAGGAGGCCACAGACCAGGTCCTCAAGGAGACCCCAGGGCAGGGAGTGGCCACCCTGCCTCTAGCCCCCGAGCACTCCTCCTCCTGCTGGCTTTGTCCCCCGCACACAGTGCCAGGCTTAGGGGCCAGGGGCGGGCGGGGACAGGCGCCGCCCATCCCAGTGCGGGGCCATCCATCTTGGTTGACCCTATTAAAATACATTATAAAAGGAAGAAAAGGGTAGGCCAGAGGGTGAACGGGGAGAAAAATGATGCCGCCGACACCTTTGTTTGTCCTTTTCCCAGAGCCCTGGAACAGGGAAGATAAAAGGGACCTGGGGGCTGTAGCTCCCGGGCCCAGGAAGGCAGAGCTCAGTGGGGGGACTGTGGGAAGAAGATGCGCCTGCGGACACCACATCTGCTCTGGGCCTGTCCCCGCTACCACCAGCCTTCGCACCCTTAAATACCGCAGCGGTCTCAGCACCAGGGGAGCAGCGGCCTCCCAGCTAGCGACAGAGGCGGCGTCCAGCACCAAGCCAGGTGGGCTGCAGACCCAGGGCAGGCTGTGGGTTTCGGATGCACCACTGGGGAGGCGCGCAAGGCACTGTCCTGCTGGCTTTGCAAAGATGGAGCATCGGAGATGGGCCCCAGCAGCTGGCACGGAGTGGTGCGTGGGCAGCCAGGGTCTGCGTCCTGGTGCTGGGGAAAGGGCAGAGCTGCCCCGAGGCAGGTGCTCCCCAGGAGTCTCCCAGTGCCACCCCCAGGAGACGAAGCCAGGTGACGCATGAAGAAGTTGAACTGCCTGTCATCCCAGCACTTTGGGAGGCTGAGGAGGGTGGATCACCTGAGGGCGGGAGTTCGAGACTAGCCTGACCAACATGGAGAAAGCCCATCTCTACTAAAAATACAAAATTAGCTGGGCATGGTGGCAGAAGCCTGCAATCCCAGCTACTCGGGAGGCTGAGGCAGGAGAATTGCTTGAACCCAGGAGGTGGAGGTTTCAGTGAGCTGTGATGGCGCCATTGCACTCCAGACTGGGCAACAAGAGCGAAACTCCATCTCAAAAAAAAGAGAAAAAAAGAAGAAAATGAACCGCGCGGTGACAGCCCCAGCTCCCCTCTGCCACCCCCTGCCCCAGGGCCCCCCTGGAGCCAGGCCAGGGCAAGGCTTTTGTGAACATTTTCACTTTCACCCTCAAAACCATCTGTTATGGGGTGCCTTTGCTCCCTAGCAAAAGATACGTTGCAGCCCCCACCTCCAATCCCTCAGACCGTGATCTTATTTGGGAATAGGGTCCTCAAAGATGTGATTGGTGAAAATGAGGTCACACTGGGGTCGGGGGGATCCTAATTTGACATGACTGGTGTCCTTATAAGCGGACAGGATGTGTCAGGGGCAGCAAGAGTTCCGAGCAAGGCCCCTACCCGGTGTGGGAGGCCAGAAGTGGTAACCCCTCAAGGATGAGTGGTTGCAGGAGGGCAGGGAGGGTATTCCAAGCAGAGGGAATGCCCGTGCAAAGGCCTGGAGAGGACACTGCCCATCACGGCCCACCCTAAGCAGCAAGTGGCTTTGTCTGACTGGTGGACAGAGTTGGGGTGAGCACAGGAGGGGCACAGTCGGGTCCTACAGGGCCTGGTCAGTCACATTGAGTCTGGGTTTTATCGAGGGCACTGCAGAGCCACTGAAGGGCTGTGGTGGGCCGTGAAGAAGAGCTGGAGGCCAGGTGGAGATTGAGGAGACGTGGAGGAGACGTGGGTTTGGGCACTGGGACCTGGCAGCGGCAGGGGCATGGTGAGAAGGGGAGCAGAGCAGAGAGGACACCGGATTGTGTCCACCAGACCCCTTCTCCCTAGAAGACGCTGCCCTCCTCTCTCCACCACCGAGGGCAGGCGAATTCCCAGCTGGTGCCTCGGGGAATTTAGGATTTCTGCCTAACATGCTCTCAGCCAGTCGCCCGCGCTGTGCGTGAGTTCCCGTCTTCAGGGGCTGGGGACTACAACGCATCACAAAGGTGGCCATGAGAGGCAGGGAAAGGCCCCCAAAGTCTTCGCCATCATCCTCCTCAGAAAATAACATGTCTGATTGTATGGGATGGGATGTGGGGCGGTGGGCAGTGGAATCCGTAAGGGCCTTGGGCGGGGAAAGGGTTGTGTCATCCAATTGCAGTGCTGAGTGTGATCCTGCGCTTCAGGCACCAGCCAACCTGTCCCGGCCACACAGCGCACAGATACGGGGTCAGATCTTATCCTTGTTGTTTCTTCAAGGCATTTTTGGAACAGACTGACATTTCAGGAAAGCAGATTGCCTTCCCTAATGTGGACTGCCGGCCTCCCATGGGGCAAGGCCCTGCCCCTCACCCCACCCGCAGGGGAGCCTCATCTGTGTGCTTCATATTTTGTGCTGCCTGAAAGATTCCCTGGGGGACTCCCAGCTACGCTCAGATCCACTGACTTGGAAAGTGATCTCAGCTACCTCTGGGCACACCAAGGCCGGGGAGTGAGCCTGTCCTACGCCATGTGACTATGCCCTCCTAATGATGGGAGCCGACCCTCTCCACCCAGAGCACCCGCCTCCACGGACAGGGGTCAGGTCCTTGGGGATCAGGTGTCTATGAAAACGATCCCAGAGTCATGCGGAAGCTCCATTTCCAGCCGGGGTTAGGGTTCCAGAGGTCGCCCCGAGCGTGTTATGCACACGACCTATCAAATACACTCCTTTCCTCTGATACCTCCAGGAGGTCGGAGTGCTCGCTGGGCTCTGCCCGTGCCCTCAGCTCATCTTCACTGTGGTCTGATCAGCTCAGTCTAGGAAACCCAGCTAAGGGCACAGACAGAGCCCAGCAAACACCCCGACCTCCTGGAGGTGCCAGAGGAAAGGAGCCTCTCAAGGGAGCTTCCAAGGGAGCCTGGACCATGAAGCCCTCCACGTTCACCAGGAGTTCATCACCACTGTGGCCAGGCTGGGCAAGAGAGGTGGCCGCAGGCAGGCAGCGTGTCTGTTCATGATGCAAACTGCAGCCCCAGCCCCACGCCTGGAGCCCCCTCTGGTTCTGGGTGGACGAAGCTGCAGTGTTGCAGGCCCAGGAAGGCCGAGGAGCCGCCCAGGTGAGGCCAGAGCTGCCTGGTGGCAATTGTGTGGACCCCGGGCTACATAACTGCCTCAGCACACCTGACTTCCAACTCACATTCCCCACAGGCCTCTGGGGAAAGGGTCCACCCAGCTCGGCGGGAGCCCCTGAGCTGGCTCACTGGACGGAGCAATCTAACTCAGAAATCAAAGGGCCGCCGGAAGGGAGCAGGAGACAGCCTCGAACCAGCCCCCAGGCTGCACCCGCACTCCAGCCAGGCCCTAGCCCCGGGAGGCTCTCTGGGAAACTGGAGCTGCTGTCCCCGCCAGCTGCAGCTTCCTCCCGGGCTCGCTGGAGTGCAGACTGCTTTCGCTTGTTTGAAATGGAAATTTTTTCCTCTCTTTATACTTATTGTCACTTGTATTTTTCTCCCCAGAAATGGGGCTTTGGATGTGAAGGCGGTTCATGTGTGCGTTTCCATGTGCGTGAACAGACACATCTGTTTCCACTTTGGCGGGGGGGTGGGGGGCTGGCGCAGGGCGAGGGCTGCAGTATGAGCCAACATATTCTATGGAAGCAGAGACAGAAGCCCATGGAGGGGGCAGGGCGTAGGCGGAATTAGCCCCTGCGGGTGGGGCTGAGGCCAGGGCTCCTCTCCACCAGCCTGTTATAGCTGTGCCAGGTGTGGGGGTCCTGGGGACCTCTGCTACTTCCTGTGGCTTTAGAGGCTACTGGGGCCTGCCCCAGCCACCCCCCTGGCTCTCACTGAGCTGCCATCTCCCTGTCCTTGTAACCACGTGGGACCCACAGTGGAGGCAGCTGGGCCAGAGCTGCAGGGGTGAGTGGTGACCGCATGGAGACCAGGAGCTGCTGCTCTGCTGAAGATGAAGGTCAGACTCAAGAGGTTACCAAGAGAGCGCACAGGAGAGCCAAGCTCCAGACCTCAGACATGTCCATGAATCCCTCCTTCCTTCATTCACCTTAGACGTGTCCATGAATCCCTCCTTCCTTCCTTCACTTCAGACGTGTCCATGAATCCCTCCTTCATTCACTTCAGTCGTGTCCATGAATCCCTCCTTCATTCACCTCAGATGTGTCCATGAATCCCTCCTTCCTTCATTCACCTCAGACGTGTACATGAATCCCCCCTTCATTCATTCTCCTCAGACACGTCCATGAATCCTTCCTTCATTCATTCACCTCAGACGTGTCCATGAATCCCTCCTTCATTCATTCACCTCAGACATGTCCATGAATCCTTCCTTCATTCATTCATTTAGCCAGTTTTCAGCAGACACCCACAGTGGCTGGGCACCCACAGTGAACCACACAGATGGGATCCCTGCCCTGCTAACCTACATGGAGGAGGCAAGAGAGAGGTGACAAGCACAGGGGCTGAAATGGAGAGGGGCCAGGGAGGACAGGGGCTGAGGGGCTGAGGTCTGTTCTCTCAGAAAAGCCCAATCCCAGACGCTGGCCTCAGGCTTGGGCAACTGGACCCAGGCCCCTCCAGCCTCTGAGCATCCCCAGGTCCCACCAGGACAGCACTGGGTCCTCTGGGGCAGGGCTGGGCACAGAGCAGACACCACAGCCAAGCTCAGCCATGCCGTGACCAGAGGCGCCTCTTCCTAGCCTCCAAGGCAGGGGTGGGAAAACTGAGGCGCCGAGAGGTAACAAGCTGCCCAAAGTCCCCATCAGGGATGGGGTGTCCACCAAAGCTCCATCCATACTGTAAGCTTGGAGTTCAGCATGGCAGGAAAAGAGAGAGGCGCCCCATCGGATGCCACTTCGCCCAGAGGAATGCCCACGGTACATACTGGCCGGCCCACACTCAGAAGGCGAGGACAGACCCGTGGGTTTGGCCACACTCCACCTGCACATGTGTCCTGGGCAATGTTGCATTTCAGAAACAGTTCACGGTGGGTGTAGGGAGGGGCATTCCAGATGTAACTGTTGGAGTCCTGGTGGCCAGGATGAAGCAGCCTGCAGACCAAGGCACGGAGCCAGGTCCCAAGGTGGCAGCAGCCTGGCTGTCACAGATGCCCAGAGGGCCTGAGCTCACGCATCATGCAACGTGCATTTGTCCACCACGTATTTGTCCGGTGGCCGCGCTGTCTCACTGAGTCCTCTCCAGTCCTGGTGCAGGAGCCCTGGGCCCAGAGTGGAAGGGACGCTCGGGCCACCCTCCTGCCCCTCCAGGAGCACCTTGGAGGCACCCAGGCCCCAGCAGCCTCAGCCTGGGCGGCTTGTACAGAGCACACACCATGGCCAAGCTCTGCCACGCCCTGGACACAGACACCTGTCCACAGGCCTCCAAGGCAGGGGTGGGGAAACCGAGGCACCAAGAGGTGAAGAGAGCTGCCCAAAGCCCCCATCCTGGGTTTAAGCACAGGCCTGTCTGATTCTGGAGGCTCCAAAAGGCTGCTGCTGCTTCTGCCATCCCTCAGAAAAGAACCAGAACAGCCACGTGCAGGCCCTGGCCCGGTGGGCTGGTGGCTGCCTCTGGTCTCTCTGTGGGGGAGGAGATGCTGGGGTGCCGCCCCACCCCGTGGCTGTGGCACTGGCTGGGAGGAGCTCCAGGTGTAGGCTCTCGGCCTTGGACGAGACTGAGAGTCCTTGTACACCAGGGACAAATTTAGCCTCAAGAGCAGGAGGTAAACACCTCGGTGCCATCCCGCCAGGGCCTTTATTGACTCCTCCATGAATGGCAGTGGTGGGTGGAGGAGGCCACCATGGGCTGCCAGCCCTCCCCTGGGGGCTAGGGATAGGGATCCAAGGCCCCAGAACACCCTGATTTACGTCTGCTCCCATTCTGTGATGGGGTCTCAGGCAAAGAGGGCACTTCCTTGGTGGCCCCTTGGCCATCCCAAAGTTCATCACACCCCTTGGCCCCACCAGGCCTTCCTGTCCGAGGCCAGGATCCCCATCCCCAGTGGCACCCTGAGCCCCAGTGGAGCCCAGTGGAGCCCAGGACCCCTGAGCTCAGCCGCAATGTCCATATAGTGTCTTCTGCACAGAGAAGTCCAGGCCACTAGTGATCCTTCTGGGGCTGAGAGGGAAGGACCCTTACCCATGGCCAGCAGTCCCTAGAGATGCTGTACTGGCCCTCACACAAACACGCCTGTGTGCACACAGCCCTGCACACACAGGTGTGGTGTACAAGCACGAAACTGTGCAAACACACCCTTGGATCAGTACTCATGAGCACGCGCACATTCCCGGCCACACAGCAGCACAGACACTATGCAAAGTATGCAGAGCTGCACCTAGTAGGACATGCATCCATCTCGGGGGAACTTGAGGGGCTCACACACACCTACACATCCACACACGAGCCCACACAAGCAGGTACAAGTGGTCACACGTTTGTGCACCAAGCCACCTGGGGTGGTTAATTTTATATATGAACTTGACTGGCCACAGCGTGCCCAGATATTTGGTTGAAATGGAAATGATTTCTGAGTGTGTCTGTGCCAGTGTTTCTGGAGATGGGCATCTGAAAGCAGGTGTCCCCAGCATGGGCGGGCTCATCCGATTTGCCGAAGGCCCGAATGGAATGCAGAGGCCGAAGAGAGGAGAATGGGCTTTCTCTGCCTGCTTAGTTAAGCCAGGACATGGGTCATCTCCTGCCCAGGGACTCAGACTTACACCACTGGTGCTCCTGGCTCTCGGGCCTTCTGGATCTGATTGAATGTCACTAGCAGCTTTCCTGGGGCTCCAGCATGCAGAGAGCAGAGTGGGGCCTTCTCAGCCTCCATCGTTGTGTGAGCCAATTCCTCACAATTACAATAAGCCTCTTCATGGCCAATTGCTTCATTTCTCTGAAGAGCCCAGTGTAACGTGCCACCCCAGCACATGCTCCTAAGCGAAGCTGCAGTGGACAGAGCCAAACAGTGACCACACGGGCCCCATGCATGGACGACTGTGCCTGGGAGCGTCTGCGCTGGGCTGGACTCTGTCTGCACTGGTCCTCACAGAAGGCGTGTGGCAGCAGCTCTGCCATCTCCACGGTCTTCAGGTGAGAGGCCATGAACAACAGTTCTAGGGTTCCCTGTCCCGCTCAGCTGCACCCCAAACTCCCTCAAGTTCACAGCCCATGTGCAACTCCTGGAGCACACATGTCAAGTATGTTTCTGTGCACACATTTGCACAGGCCTGTGGGTGCCCCCAGAGGCACCAGGGCACAGAGCACACTGGTGCTGAGCACTCAAAGTGCACCCCACGGGCTGTAACACCCCCATACTCGCTCACATCTGCAGACCCGCATGCACCCGCAAACACACTCATGCCCCACACAAGCTCACACAAATCACGCTTCATCCCCTCCCCACCCCACCCTCTTCCAGAGACTGTCCACCCACTACTGGGAACTGGGTGGAAGACGGAGGCCCACCCTGCCCCCTCCCTGTCCCTAAAGCAATAGCATCATTCTCTTCCCTGCCATCAGCAGCCAGTTTGTTGGATCGCCTTTCGGATGATGCAGCCGCCGTCCACCAGTCTGTGAAGCAGCAGTCACACCACCAGGTTGCCCCACATCCATCAGAAGACAGGCCCAGCAGCCTCCTTCAGGACCCTTGGGAGGACAGTGCAGGGGCCCCCCAACCATGGCCAAGAGCTGGGAGGCAAAGTGCCTGGACAGCTCCCCCGGTGATGAACTCCCGAGCCCCACATTCTCCAATGGGGGGCAAAAGGGTCCTGGAGCACCCCCACCACAAGAGGGGACCCTCAGAGCGTCAGGGGCGCCCCCAGGGCCATGGGCATCCTGCCATCTTCAGTCCACGCCCTAACCCTGCATGAGAACCCTGTTCTCCCGCCTCAAGATGTATCCTTTCCACATGGGTCTCTTGTGCTGCCTGGTACAGCAAAGGTACCTGGAGTTTGATGAATTAACCGTCATTGTATAAAGGACAACAATCTAATAATGTCTGCCTTGGGGGCATTTGCATTTAGCCAGATACAGAAGGCGAGAGAGCTGACCCCAAGAACAGACTTCTGGGCCTGATGCCCTGGGCCCGAACCTGGCTGTCTCTTAGCCGCTGTGCGGCCTCAGGCAGGTGACACCACCAGCCTGTGCCTCAGTTTCCACCTTAGTAAAGTGGGCGCAGATGTCAGACTGACCTGGCTGGTTCTCACAAGGACTCAGCGAGTTAGTTTTGTAAATAACCCAGAGCTGTGCCCAGCTTAGATAAGGGCTCTCCGTGGCTCACTACAGAACTAAAAACGCATCTGATGTAGCCTCTAGCCAGCCCCGGGGGCCCGAGGTCTTCACCCCATTCTCCAGATGAGGAGACCAAGACCCAGGAGGGCCCCCAAGGGCCTCACCGCTTATGGAGGACCCAGGCAAGGTGCTCTGCAAAGACCTCTGGTGAGCTTCCATTCCAGGAGGCGAATTCCCGGCTGGACGCAGGAGCCCTCGGAGCGGCACGGGAACTCCAGAATACTGAATTTCACTGGGTCCTAGGTCAAAGTGTCTAAAATCAAAGCCATTTCCAAAAAATCCATAGATAGGTCTGTCCTCAAAAAGAGGTGGCTATTAGCAGGACTTTGCTTTTGGAACAGGGCGTGGTCCTGGCTGGTGCTTCAGGAAGGCCCAGCTGGCCCTCCCCAACCTTCCCAGAGCCAGCTCAGCCCCTGTCCTGTCCTCCCCCATTCTGGGGTGCCACAAAGCCAGCGAGTCCCCACTCTGGACCTAGAACATCACACCATCCATCCCAGGTGCCCGATAGGTACGTGCTGGTGACCAGGCTGCCCGTGGCGGCCTCTCTCACCTGGACTCTGGCCCGGGCCCACTTGCCCTGCCTGGGTTTACTTGGGCAGGACTGGCCACACCCCCAGGCCATCCCACCCCCACCATCATCTCTGCCAAGAACCTGTGATCCCGACCCTCCGGCAGGAACGGCTCCCTTGTGGCTCCCTCGCCCCAGCAGAAGGGGAGGGTTACAGCGCTCAGCTTCCTCTGGGGCGGGAGCAGTGGAGGATTTGGCTTCATTAATCCCTGGGGGCCAAGGCCCCCCTACCCGGCCCCAGCCTGGCCCCAGCTCCGACAGCCAGGGCCTCGAGCCCAGGTGCGTGACTGTCACCAAGATAAAAGAGACGTAATTAAATTCCAATCAGCCGAGTGATTTGCTATCATAATGTAATATTTCCCTCTAGCCCCTTAATCCCACAGACCTGTCTCCATTAGCCTGCCTGGATGGGGGCCCCTGCCTGCCCAGGCTTCAGGCCTTCCTGCCACCCTGGGCCCAGCTGCAGGAGGAGTGATGGAAGGAGACGTCCACCCCACCTGCCCCTCTCGGCCACTCACATCCCTCCCCCAACACTAGGCTGCTGAAGGTGATAATGAAGTCATTTTTCTAAGGAATGTTCACCTGGAAGACAGCCGTGTCCGCCAGCCGGCTGATCAGGCCTCGAAGGCAGGCCCAGGGGAGAAGTGGAGGGTGGGGGCGGGTGAGAAGGTGGGGGCGAGGTGCCGTGGGGCCCTGAAGGCCTGGTGCTCTGAGCCTGCTGCCACGTGGGGGTGATTTATATGGGAGCTCCTCAGAGCCGAGGCCCTGCCTTTGCCCCGGCTGAAGGCAGCAGGAAGGGGGCGGGGGGAGCCTGGGGACCTGGCCTCGGTGGGTAGAGGTGCCGGGGATTGGTGGCGCACTCCAGCGAGGCCGCAGAAGACGCGTTTCCAGTTCCAGGAGGAGCCATGGTGCGCCCTCGCCTGACCTGGGCACAGCTCTGGGTGCTTTTCAGCAGAACTCATAGGGTCCTCCCGAAGGCCCTGCCAGGTAGGTCAGACAACCAGCCTCGCCTTCCTAATGTGGAAACTGAGGCACAAGTGACACAGGGCTGCTCCCTGTGGTCTCACATTGAAACTCACCCTGGCATCTCCTGCCATTTCAGGAGGCGTGAGGGACTATAAGACACTCCAGCCTGAGCCACAGCCTGGTCCTGGTGCGCCAGGACCTTCTCAGGAGACCCAAATGTCTCCTGTGCTGTCCTCTCGCTCAGCTTCTCTCCCAGGCGTTCCCTCCCACCGTGGCTATAAGCCCACAGGTAGCTGGGCTCAGGGTGCCAGGGTTCACTCAGAGCCAGAGATCCCTAGCTGTCCCTGTCCCCTACCCCGGGGCCACTGCGTCCGGGGCTTCAGTTTCCTCATCTGTGAAATGAGCGTCATCATCAGGACCCGGCTCATAAGCCGTCCTGAGAATAGAGAGGCCAGGGGCAGGGCCCTGGCTTGGAGGAAGGGCTGGGCGCTTCTCTCAAACTGTGTGTAAAAGCGAACTTGGGAAAGGACAGTCAGAGGGTGGCGAAGCCGGGCAGAGTGGGGAACGGGCAGTTTGCTTACCTCTTTCTGCTTTTCTGTGGCTTCCACGTTTGCTAAAACGGGTCTGTTGACTTTCAGGGGGAGCCAAGGGCTGTGTGTGGCTGGCTTGGCAGGCAGAGGCGGCCTGCGGGCAGCCACAGCGGACGGCATAGCGGCCCCCACCTGGGAGGCGGCTCCCAGGACAGAATGCCTCACTTCCCCAGCCTGCAAGTGGGGGCGGCCATGCTGCCAGGCCAAGCCCCAAGTGCAAGCTTCACTGGCAGCACTGTTTGTGGTGGGGATGGGCGCAGGGCCCCGAGCGATGCTGAGGAGCAAATAATGAAGAAGACCCATGTGTTCGGGACCTTGGATTACATGTGATCTTTTTCATGACTTCTCTTTACCAATATGACATTTTTAAAACAATAAATAAAAGGTATATCCCAGTGTTTTGGGGGGCCAAGGTAGGAGGATCTGTTGAGGCCAGCGGTTTAATACCAGCCGGGACCACATGGCAAGACCCCACACCCAGCCTGCAAAAAAGTAAGAATTAGCCAGGCACGGTGCCACGTGCCTGTAGTCTCAGCTACTCAGTAGGCAAGGCAGGAGGATGGCTTGTGCCCAGGAGGTCCAGGCTACAGTGAGCAATGATCACACCACTGCACTCCAGCCAGGGCAACAAAACTAGACCCTGTCTCCAGAGAAAAACTAAAAATAAATAAATAAAAGACATAAAACGAAAACAACAGGGGCCTGAATTATCAGCGGTACCTAATTGGGGTAGACTTCAGAATTTTATTTATTTATTTATTTATTTATTCCAGAGACAGAGTTTCACTCTGTCGCCCAGGCTAAAGTGCAGTGGCATGATCTCAGTTCACTGCAACCTCCACCTCCCAAGTTCAGGTGATTCTCCTGCCTCAGCCTCCCTAGTAGCCGGGATTACAGGCGCCCGCCACCATGCCCGGCCAATTTTTTGTATTTTTAGGGGGTTTCATCATGTTGGCCAGGTTGGTCTCAAACACCTGACCTCAGGTGATCTGCACACTTCGGCCACCCAAAGTGCTGAGATTATAGGCATGAGCCACCATGCCCAGCCGACTTCAGAATTTTAAAATATGTGTACCTGGTTTCTACCTTGTTCTGAGATGGGTCACAGCACTTCACACACACACATGCCATGTACACACACACCACACACAGACACACCACACACATAGGCACATACCACACACACATTGACATACACACACCACACACACCATACACACAGACACACACACACCACACACACACCAACACAGACCCACATACCATACACACACACCACACACACACAGACACACAGACACACACACCACACAGATATGTACCACACACAGACACACAGCACACACACAGACAAACCACACACACACATCACACATACCATACACCCCACACGCACTGACATATACACACCACACGCACACTGACATACACACACCACACAGTCCCACACACCACACAGTCCCACACACAAACACAGACCCACATACCACACACACACACACACACACCCCACACACACACAGACACACACACAGACATGGGTCAGTGAGCCCACCCTGGGCAGAGTGTCAGGAAGGTGGGGTCCCCTGGAGGGATGGGTAAGGCCCCAGGCCCAGCAGCAGGTCCGGTTCCCTCCCCAGGAACACATCTCAAGAAGCACTCGGTGTGGTGGTCTCTGCAGGACTCTGGGGTCAGTGAAGCTCAAGCTATGACCATGAGGTAGGACATGCCCATCCCAGGCTGACGGGTCCTGGGGACACACAGAGGCTAGGGGAGCATTCCGGGGGGTACATCTATGGCCAGATCACTCCTCCGGGAGTTGGCACCTTCCATGGGGGGAGAGTAGCACCTTGTCCTGGGGCTCTAGGGAGCAGACCACCCAGGGCTGTGCTTTTGTGGGGTGGTCCCCAGAGCCCCCCTGCCATCCCCTGGCTTGGCTGGGCCTCTACCTGTGGCCCTGGACCTTTTGGCATGAACACTGACTCCCGGCCTTTGTAGGAAGTGAAGTGAAGGAGGCGGCAGGGCAGGCAACCAGAGAATGAATCTGTGCCCCGCCCCCAGAGCCTCTCAGGTGTCCCCCAGGCTGGTGGCATCAGGCACATTTGCTTTTCAGCCCCTGAGTTTTCACTAGAAACTTGGAGCTGGGATGGTGGAGTTCAGCCTCTGCCACCTGTGCCCAGAGCTGTGCTGGAGCTGCTCCCATGTCTGAAACTCACCCTGGCATCTCCTGCCATCCCAGGACGCGTGAGGGACTCCAAGGGACTCGGCACGCCAGGGAGGGCCAGGAGCCAGGCTCAGCGGGAGAGCAAGCCCCGGGTGATCAGTCACGTCTGCCATAGTACAGGAGGGGTCCTGGCTGCAAGTTGGGGGTGCTTAGCCTTGCCACGTCCATGGGCTAGATTCTGAGGGCTGAGATTCCATCACCAGGAAGCCCTCCAACCTGCCAGAGCGTGGGGTCCAGGTGGGTGCTCCCCTCCTGGCAGACAGGGCTTCTCAGGGCATCTGTGGCACTTTCCAAGCCTTCTATGACACATCCTAGCACCTCTCAGCCAGCTGCTCATACGTGGGTCCACCCGCCCAACTGTCCACCTGCCCATCCGTCCACCCGCCCACCTGTCTGCCCGTCTGACTAACTCTCGCCCAGGTTTGGAGGGGCTGCGGGAGGCAGAGGCGCTGGAGTGGGAACCGTGGGCTTCTCAACATGGCTCCCACAGTGCTGCCCCGTCGCCCACTCCTCTACATCCTCTGTGTCACTGCTGAACCTCTCTGAATCTCAGTCTCCTCATCTGTGAAATGGGGACGCTGGCTCTCGCCTCACTGAAACCATGTGTGTGCAAAGCAATGAGCGCAGAGCTGGGCACACCCACTCTCCAAGGAGGCAGGAGCCCCGCGCTCCCAGGACAGACTCATCCACAGCAAGAGGCGGAGGCCAAGGCCTCCTGGTCAGCCGCCAACTCCTCCTGAGAGGCGTCCTGCCAGCTCCTGGCTGCACAAGAGAATGAACGTGTCAGGGAAAGTGCCCAAACCCTTGCGAGAGGGAAAGAACGTGAGCGGGAGGGGAAAGCAGCAGCTTGTGCCAAGATGGTTATAACAACGCTATTCACACAGCAAAGAACTGGAAACCTCCCAGGTGCCGACAATGAGGCTCAGGGAAGCCAGCGGCCGGGAAGGCAGCTGTACAGGCCCGGCCGGCACATGGCGCTGGCAGGGTTGGCAGCAGAGGCAGGGAGGGGCAGGATGGCGGCACGGGCATGCCAGCCACAGCAACACAGCCGTTCACGCTTGGTGGGCCAGAGGGTGAGGTGGCGGTGGGGGCACATGGGAACAGTGGTTTGGGTCTTCCGTGTCCCAGTCCCCAGTTCTGCAGGGAGCCCCATGTCTTACAGCTCACCTGATGACACAGCAGAGGGGCTTTGGAGTCAGACAGTTGAGGACTGAACCCAGACCCATCATTATCAACCCTGCCATTGCCGGCCAGTGGGTCCTTGTTGTTCCCTGTCCTCCAAATGGGGGAGGCATAGTTCCATCAGGCAGAGAACAGGGGTCCATTAGGCCGAGGCAGGGGCGACCTTCCTCACTGAACAGTGGGGTTGCAAGTGGAGGGGGTTCTGGGAAACTTGGAAATACAGACTGCCCTCCACCTCTGGATCTTCTAGAATTGGGGCCCCCATACTGTCCCCGCCCTCACATTGTGCCGCCCCTCGACGTGAGCTGATCTCCTGAGTCTGTCGGGTAACAGCCAGCCACAGACCTCTGGTTGCAGCAGAGGGGAGCCCAGGGGAGCAAAGGGGATAGGCAGGTGTAGGGAGGAGACTACGTCTCCCTGCCCCACTCCAGGCCAGAGCTCAGGAGGTGGCCACACAGCCAGTGGGGTGAGTCCAGAGCCTGGGGGTGGAGAGGAGACTAGAGCCCTGAGTGTCCGTGCGACCAGGGCCGGGAGCCGCGTCTGTGGATCTCTCCGACTCCTGCACTCGGGGCCCTGCGGGAGGCAGCCTCAAGGCAGGAGCCCTAGGCAGGGTGATGGCAGAACCTGCTGGTTCAGGGCGGCCTTGAGCAATCAGGAGGGACTCAGGAGCAATTAGGGAGCCCAGGCTCCAGCCCCCGGAGCCGCCTCAGCCAAGCCGCAGCTTGAATGCGGGACTTTCCCGGGATCCTTCAAGGTGCCTCCTGCGATGTCCCTGAGACTGGCACATTAGAAAGCCCTTTTTTTTTTTTTTTTTTGAGACAGAGTTTCGCTCTTGTGCCCAGGCTGGAGTACATTGGCGCAATCTTGGCTCACTGCAGCCTCCACCTCCCAGGTTCAAGCGATTCTCCTGCCTCAGCCTCCCAAGTAGCTGGGATTACAGGTATGTGCCACCATGCCCAGCTAATTTTGTATTTTTAGTAGACAGGTTTTCTCCGTGTTGGTCAGGCTGGTCTTGAACTCCCGACCTCAGGTGATCCGCCTGCCTCGGCCTCTCAAAGTGCTGGTATTCCCGGCATGGCCACCGCCCTTTCTTGGTCATCCCGTTGTTGGATTCACAGCCATCAGCACCATTTCACACATGTTTTTACAAGTCTTGGCAGGTTCTCCCAGGTGACAGTGGCAGAACCAGTATCCAAACTCGGGTCTTGAGGGAGCCCTTGCTCTCTTTCTGCTGAGCCACAGTGCCTCCGCCCCGGGGCCTCACAAGGGGTGGGATGGTACTGCCTGCTGCCAGCCTGTGTGTCCCTAAGTCTGCCCGCTGCCTGGCCACGGGACAGGATGCAGCATCCACCCGCCCTGTCCCCGTGCCCGTTACCCCCAGGACCACGCCAGCTCTTCCCTTCCTCCTCTGGGTGGACTGCGCTGGGCCTAGGCTCTGCTGGACCTGGGGGCGGCTCCGCCGGAACCCGTGAAAGGAGCTGAGCACGTACAAGCCATTTTCTCGGATGAGTTATAATTTTCCTTCATTTCCCCTTCAAAACACACTAATTAAACGGCCATTGTTGAGGCGGTCAATTGAAATGCAAAAGAGCATCCTCTTTCTAAAGAACATCCCTGTTTCTTTGGAGGCAATTGTGTGCATTGTGTAAACCCGGCAGGGACACAGAGCACACACACGCGCACACGTGTGCACACGAGCACACAAACACACACGTGTGACTGCACGCATGCATCCATAAGCACAAATGTGCGTGCATGTGCCCGGCCACACATAGGCCCGTGCAGACAGGCAGCCTCACCTGAGCGCGCTTTCGTGCCCAGCACCAGGACTGTTCCGGGACACCGATAGACTCAGGGAGTTCTCTCCTCCCGCAGCTTCGGGGACACTGTCTCGGGAGCATCCGGTGGAGCGCCACTCCGGGGGTCTCCTCCCTGGCTGGCCACTCCCACAGGGTATTGCTCTCCTGTGTCCCCATCTCTGTCCTCACCTCTCCCCAGACAAAGGTTTCCAGACCCAGCCTGGAGACAGGGGAGACAGGTAGCCTTACCAGGCCTGGCCCGACCCAGACTCCTGTCTGAGGGCAGAGAGGACGGCTCCTGCTTGGAGCCTGTTGGGAACGAGCCCAACTCCGTACTTGGGTGCCCTTAGTCCAGCAGTGACGAGGGATTGAGAAAGAGAAGTAAAGAGAGACACAAGAGTGGAAGTGACAGCACTGGGCCCCGGGGACCAGCGCCAGCGTGGGAACCGCGTTGGCCGCGAGCTCTGGGCTCCAAACACTGTTATTAGGTGCACAATCTCATTGATCTTATGGGCGTGGAGGGAGAGGGTGAAGGTGTAGGTAACATAGCCGGGTGGAGAGTACGTGAGAGCCTTCTAACACATGCTGAACCAGTGCTCTGAGCATTGAACAGCACTTGAGAGCCTTCTAAGGCGTGCTAAACTAGTGCTCGGAGTTTATCACCCATTGTTGTCAGGGTGCAGCTGCGTCAGAAGTACAGCGGAGGAGGAGCCACCAGGTCTGACCACACCCAGTGCGTCAAGGGGCTTTTACCTCCGCAGCATCACGCACATAGAGCAATGACAATCACTCCATATTGGGAACCTGGGCAGAGCCTGAGGCGTTCCGTAGTCTCTGCCCCGCAAGGCTTTTCTCCTCATTGCCAGCTCCATCTGCGAAGACCCTCCCGATCTGGTGAGCAGAGGTTGCCTCCCTTCTCAGAGATCTTCGCACAAGCCCTCGTTACGAGGCCCTCATGCAGTCTCCATGTTGAGAAGGCGTTAATGGGACCAGAGCAGTATTCCTTGCTCTGCAGCCACCCCGCGGTGTCCCCGGCGTCACTGTGCTCTCAGATGATCTTTACCTTAGGCCTCCCATTGCTGCTTGGTTTCTAATTAACTGCACCAATAATGTAGTTTAGTTCGGTGTGTAAACTTCAGTGCACTCTGAGCCAAGCAAGCTTAGAATTATTGAGCTAGAATGAACATAGGTCTCCCCTGGCCATCTTGACCCACAGAGCCCAAACCCCGAGGAGAGAGCTGGGACTTGTGGGTCACCAAGGGCTTGCCTGGGGCACTACCCTCCTTTTGAAGTATAACCCTTTATTTTTTTCATCAAGATATGGAAAACATACAGGAAAGTGCACAGAGGAGAAGTGAATTGTCACAAAGCAATGGTCTGTGTAAGCACCGCTGAGGCAAGGGGCAGGTGCTCCCACCCCTCCCACCCCCTACGAGGCCCAATCCCCCTGGGGCTTCGAGATCCCAACGATTCCCGCACTGGCACTCGGGGCCCTGCTGGAGGCAGCCTCAAGCATTGTGCCCCTCCCAGCCGCACCCACACGCCCCTCTCCTGACTCCTAGTACCTGAGGCTGCCTTTGCCTGTGTCCAGCTTTCAATAAACAAGCTCATTCCTTACTTTGTGTCTGACTTCAGCTCTATGTGAGGCTCCATGCTGTGGGTAGGTGGCCACATGCTTGTGTGTCTGTCTGCCTGGCCCAAGGTGGAGGGACACCTCAGACCCTCCGCACCCCTCCCTTGCTCCTGCTTCCCAAAGACCCTGCCAGCTCCACCCTTGGCAGGGCCAGGTACCTGGATGCAGGTGGGCCAGGGGCTCCGAGGGGATGGGAGGGGCCTGCAGGGCCCCTGAGAGTCCGCCGCTTCCTGGGAAGCTCACCCCTTCCTCACTGACCTCTCACGGCCCAACAAGAGCGGATCCTGAAAATATCCCTGGAGAATGGGGGAGAGCCAGCAAGCTCCACCGTCCTAAGGCCACAGTACGGCCAGAGATCCCCTAGGACATGGGTCATGGGACTGTCCTTCTGCGACCCGACCCCAGCCGTGGAACCCTTGGGCCATGGCTGCCCCGTGACAGCTGACACTAGCAAAGTGCAGCTTGGCCTAAAGACATTTTGATTTCATTTACTTGTTGCTTGTGTCTGAATCTTGGTGGGGACAAATTCTCTAGGTTGCCTCTGTACCTGGGGAGAAAGAGGAGTCAGATGCCTTGTTGGGGGTTACAGGGAGCTGGCAGGGAGCAGAGACCCAGAGGATAAACTCCATACAGGAGCAACTCCCCCAGTGCGCCTGCGTGAGCGGCAGAACACCAGGGTCTGGGAGATGCCTTCCACAGGAGACCACTCCCCACTCCCAGGGGCTGTGGGGCAGGAGCCACACTCTCAGCAATGCTCTGCGGTGAACAGTGATTCGCCCACATTGAGGGGCACCCACTGCGCCCTGGCCATGGATGGGCTCCTGCTGCCATGAAGGGAAGGCATGGATGTCAGCTGAGACACAGAATGTAGGTGCAGGGCGTAGGGGGCTGCTGCCAGGGAAGGCTTCCAGGAGGAGGTGGCCAGCCAAGCTGAGGTGAAGGAGCAGGGCCAGGGAGGATGCCTGGCAGAGGAAGAGTGGCCACAAAGGCCAGGAGGAGGGGTGAGCCTGGTGCTCCAGAAACCAAGAGCTCAGCCTGACTGGAGCTGTGTTGTGTGTGAGGGTGTAGGGGGACTATGAGGAGTGTGCGTGTGTGAATCTGAGTGACTGCGGATGTGGGAGTGTGTGAATGAGTGTGTGAGTGTTAGTGTGTGTGAGAGTGATGATGTGAGAGTGTGGGAGTGAGCGTGTGTGTGTGTGAGTGTGTGAGCGAGCATGTGTGAGGGTAACAGTGTGGCTATGCGTGTGTGTGTGAGCGAGCATGTGCGAGGGTGACTGTGTGGCTATGTGTTTGTGTCAGTGTGTGAGCAAGCGTGTGTGAGGGTGACGGTGTGGTTATGCATGTGTGTGAGTGTGTGAGCGAGGTTGTGAGCAAGGTCTGGTGTGCAAGTTGCAGGTCACCCAGCCTTGTGGGCCACAGTAAGACGTCAGGTGCCAGGACTGGACCTTGCGGTGCTAGGGAGCCACCGAGTGTGGTAGGGTGAGATGGATGCTGTTAGCAGGTCCCTAGGTGCTGGTGGAGGCTGGAGTGGAAGCAGGCCACAGCAGAGGTCCCAGCTGGGAGCCACCATGGTGTTGAAAGACAAAGTGAAGCCATCCTGGCCAGGGCCAATGGAAGAGGCATTCAGTGAATACATGGATCTGGTCTTAGTGTCTGCCCAGAAACCTTCCAATCCAGAGACAGATTTTGAAGATTTGTCCACAGGCCTGGTAAGCTGGGCAGGCTTCTACCTGGAAGGCGGAATTGCAGATTGAGTGACAGTTGACAGGCGGGGCTGCCTGAGTGTGACTCTCAGTCTGCCACTTAACTGGTGACCTTGGGAGAGTGTCTTGGCCTCTCTGAGCCTGTCTCTTCATTGGTGGCATTGGATGATGATAATATTACCCACGTGTAATAGTCAGTTTTTGCTGCATAACAAACCACCCCAAAACTCTGCGGCTTATGACAGCAAATGGTGGTTTCCTTGCCTGTGGGCCTGCAGTGGGCGGTGGCCCTGGCAGGCTAAGCTGTGCCCAGCTATGCTCAACTGTGCTCTGCTGGGCCCACCCCAGGCTGCGGGTGGGGTTCAGGTGTGCTCCCTGTATTTCTTATTCTCCTTGGTCCAGTGGCTCCATGGAACATGGTTATCCAGGACAGCTCAGCAGGGGGTAAAGAGAGAAAAGAAGAGAGTCCAGATCTGCCTCACCACCCACCCGCTGGCTGTCCCCGAGCGCAGGCTAGTCCCAAGCCCAGCCCAACATGGCTGGGCGGGGAAGCTCTTCACCCACAGTGGGAGGCAGACAGTGGCCTCTTAGAGGAGTGAGGACGTGGGCACCGAACCCAAGGCCCTGCCTTCACCATGAGGTGCTGGGGGAGCAGTGAGTGATGCTGTATTCAGGACACATGAGCCGTCATTGCTCGGTAGAGAAGCGGACCAAGTCCCCTGCTCTGCCACCGTGAAGGACCAAGCTGGCTCTCTGATGAGCCTTGGGAGCTGCAAGGGATCAGGAGGTCCTCTGGGGGTCCCCACCCCTGCCTCTGCTGGATATTTGTGCAGGAGCCTCTGAGACTCCACTGTGCTTGGAGACTTTGTACTCAGGCCACCTCTGCACTCACCAGCCACTCTGCACCAAGGAAACCAGGTCGGGACCTGGCACTATTATATCTCTACCATCTGGGATCCATGTGGCCCCCTAGTGCCACCCGCCCTGCCCGGGCACACAGTCGCCTCTGGCTCCAGGGGCATAGCGTTGAACACAGCCTACCTCAGGGAGGGGGCTACCCCTGACTCCGCCCCGGGGTCTGTCCGGCAACCTCGGTCACCAGTGACCCCAGACCTGGCCACCAGATATCATAGCCCACATTGGAGGCTGGGCTGGGAGACAGCCCAGGAAGCCTCTAGAGCAAGGGGGCTGCGGGAAGTGCCAGCGTGCTTGGCATGGAATTATCGAATGAATGAACAAGGGGAGCAGACGGGCACAGCCCAGCGGAGGCTGAGATCCAGAGCAGACCAGGGAAGTCCGGGTCCGCCACACCTTGACACACAAACCCTGCCTCCTGCCTCCATGCCAGAGGTGGGTTGACTTTGCTTACATGCCTCTGGAGATGGCTGTCTCACTTCCGCAGAGGCAGCAGTTAGAAAGCTCTTTCTTGTTTGACCTGAGCGGTGCCCTAAGGTCCCACTTCTGCCTCTACAAGGCTGATCTTCAGCCAGCCAAGGCACAACCGGCGTGTGCACGAATTGAGCACCTGCTGATGCAGCATCCTACTGGTGGCACATAACAGCGCGGGCACCATTCCCTGGCCTGGAGGCTCGAGGCGCGCAGACACTGCAGGGCAGTCCAGCTGGGAGGTCAGAGCCCTGCCCTGCTGCGGCCTGGATGGCCACCTCCCTCCTACCCCACCCCTGCAGGCCCCAGCTGCGGCACCAGGAGCCCAAGGCAATCAGAGACCTGGATACCAGCAGCTGCCTGCGCCTCCCCAACCCCAGCAGAGAGGGAGAAGGGGAAGGGGAGGAAGGGAAAGAGGAGAGAGAGAAAGGGAGGGAGGAAGATGGGCAAAGGGAGGAAGAGGGGCACTTGCCACCACCAGGGCACTGTTGTCCTTCTTAGCACCACTTAGCCCGACTGTTAAAAAGACTCCAAGGCAGTTAGACTCAGGGGAAGCTGTAAATCTCAATAGCCATCAACCCAAGTTTTCTTCCCTCCTTGACAGAGCAGTGATAATGTCACTGGTTGCGGGCCTCAGGCTCCCAGAGGGCATTCTGATAAAAAGCCACTTCTTCAAAACATCAAACCCAAGTTCCTCTCTTCTTTCAAGTAGCCCAAGGGTCAGGTCTCCCGAAAGGGCTGAGAGGGGGCAGGCCTGAGTCTGGGGCCGGCAGGGGTGGATGGCCAGGGAGGGCTCCTCCAGCTCCACTGGGCAGTGGGCGTGAGGTCAACGCCAAGGCTGCCAGTTCCAAGGTCACCTTGTGGCCTCCTGGAATCTGACGTGAGACCTCTGGGAGATGCCTCCCTAACCTCTGCTTGGTTACCACCAGCGGCGGGGGCTCGCTTCCTCCCACAGCCAGCAGGTTCCTCCTGGGGTGACTCTTCTGAAGGAAAGTGCTTCGGAAGCCTGGAGGCTGGGCTCCAGGGGTATGGAGCAGGGACCCTGGCGGGGATGGGTGGGATGGGGACTCTCACGCTGCACTGTTGGTTTCATCCTGGACGTGTCTATTCTTAGACATGGAGGGGCTTAGGGAAAGCTGCCCTGAGAGGCGGGGGCTGGAACGCCCTGAGGGCCCCCCCACCCTCCTCCCTCATTCCAACCAGGGTTCTTTTTAGCCCTGGGGACCCAGGGGGCTTCTACTGTCCCCCACCCCCAGGTGTTCCCTCTCTCAGTCCTGCCTGCGGGTCACTGCATCAGTGAGGCAGCTCCACCTGCCTCCCTCCCCATCTTCTCTGCGCCTGCCTCACAGGGAGGAGGCTGAGGCTCGGGGCCTCACAGAAGCTGCGGAGCCTGGATCCAAACCCTGAGGCTTTGGCTACTGCGCTGGGCACCTGAACGGGGCTGAGTGCAGAGTTTGGGGTCAGAGCAGGGCCGAATGGAAGGGTCTCAGGTGTCCGCCTCTATCCCCATCCTGCTGCAGCAGTGAGAACTGACCCATAGTTAGGCGCCTCCTGTGTGCCCTGACCAGGGTACTGCTTTCCAGGCATGACCTCACTGACTCCTTACAATAACCTGTTGTTGGGGAGTGGGGGACTCTATGCTGTCCCCGTTCTATACAGGCAGGCACTGCATGGCCCCCTCTTTAGGAAACCTCCCCAACTTGTCCCCCAAGCTGGAAGTGGGGCCACCCCTCAAAACCCTGGCTCCTCCCCTGCAGGGAGGGAGGGATGGGACTCCACTCACAGTTCATTAGGTCGCTTGCCATTTTCCCCCTGCCAGACGGGGAGCTCCCTGAGGGCAGATACTGAGCAGGGTAGGAGTTCTCGCCTCCCTTCAAACCCTGGGTGCCCTCTTTCCTCCCCAGAAGACCCCTCCATAAAACGGGGGTTACTGTGAAGATCCGGTGTGAAAATGCAGGGGGAATGCTGAGCATCCTCATTTCCTGGGACCCCCTCTAATTCCTCTGTGCATTGCTGCACTGGGCACCCAGGGCCCTCCATAGCTCAGTTCCGAACAGGCAAACAGCAAATGGCTGTGTCCCCTCAGAGGCCACCAGCCCGCCTTCCCCACATCTTCTGCCCCACCCTGGCTTGGACGGGACTTGGCTTATTTTCACGATGAGTGAGTTTGCTCCTCGCTAGCAGGGAGCCAGGTCCAGACCCCAGCCACCCAGTCCAACCTGGGACCCTGCAAAAAGAAGCCAGTGACATCTGGAATGAGGGTGCCAAGGCAGCCAGAGGGCTGGAGAAGCCGGTCCGCCACACCTCCTGCGGAGGGTCCTGGTCTTCCTCAACTTCCAAGGTCCCTCTTGTTCCTCCAAGGGGTCTCGTACTGTTGTCGTGAGAGGCTGCAGCAGCCAGAAACAAGCACAGCTGCTCTGTGACCTGGAAACCTCCTTCACCCAGGCCTGACACCCACCACTGATCCTCCCCTCAGGCACGGTCAGAAACAAACAGGCGCAGAGATGCTCAGCCACCTGCCCAGAGTCACACAGCAAGAATGAAGACAAGGTAGGATTTGAACCCACATCCGCTTGGGTCCTGAGTCTGGATTCGTGGCTCACACAGGGCAACCTTCCTCTAAGGAAGTCAAGAAAGCTTAGGGGGCCCTCACTTCACAGATAGAGAGACCGAGGCCCTACAGGACTTGCCGAGGCCACACAGTGACCCAGAGGCTTCCAGACTCCCGTCCCCAGACCGAGCTCCACAGCCCTCCCTGGGACACGTGTCAGGAGGTTCCTGGTGAGAACCTTGAGGGATCCCTGGCCTGGGAGAATGCCCCCCAACCCTGTACCAGAAGTGTCAACTGGTCCCCACAGATGCAGACAGCCTGGCCTTCAGGATGGGCACCAGCGGCGTTCCCCAACCTCATGCCACCTGTGACGAGCACCAGGGACCCAGTGAGACAAACAGGAAGCCACATGCTCCACTTGGTCAGCTGTGAGTGCCCTCACCCTCGCCCTCACCCTCCTTGGCAGGCCTTTGGCCATCACTCTGTTCCTCCAAGCAGCCTTCTTCCCTCCCTGGCTCATGGGCGTCGCGGGCATCTGGGTAGCCCCTTCTGGCCATGGCAACCTGAAGGAACCTTGTCTGCTCCTCTGCAGCTGTTTTCATTCCCTCATTCATTCATTCTGCCTGGAGTATTTGGTGAAGGCCTGCGCTGGGCTCCAGGGAAGCTGCCGGGAATGTGACTGGGTCCTAGTCCCTGGGAGCTTTGGTCCTGGGGGCTTTGGGGGAAGGCAGGTGAACCAACAGGTAGCTCTGATGTGTGGGTGGGCCTGGGCGGGGCAGAGCTCAGACCGCACATGCTGGGGGCCTCATCCAGACTGGAGGGATCCGGCAGGGCTGCCTGGAAGAAGCTGCATCTAGAGCAGCACCAAGGATGGGGGAGCTGTGCAGAAGGCAAGGAGGAGGAGAGGGGGCACGGGCAGGCGAAGGGCAGGGCTCAGGGCGGTCAGGAGCGGGCAGAGGAGGAACTGGGAGCTGTCCTCAGGCAGCGACATCTCTGTGTGCCAGGCCTGGGTGACGCTCTGGAGACATCACGCAGCCCCCCGCAGCCGACAGTGAGTGGGCGCCTGAGCCAGTACTGCGTGATTCAAGGAGAGAATGAGCAAGCAGAGGGGCACGGAGGTGCGTGAGAGAGTGAGAGAGTGAAACAGAACGAAATGTGACCCAGGGTCAGGGCGGGACTCGCTCCAGACCACCCTGAAGGCAGGACAGCCAGAGTGCCGGCAAAGTCACCAGGCCCCCGGTGAATGGCCGGCAAGAGCAGGGACCCTGGGCCCGGGGCTGTGGCTAGGAGAGAGATAGCCTCTGTCCCAGAGCCGCAGGTAGCCAGCGTCGGCTGAGGACATTCCCAGCTGGGGCCAGGCTGGACCACATCAAAGCTGAGGCCTCCTGGGGGCCTGCAGGCCAGGTGGGGTTTCCAGGGCTGCACCCAGGTGCTTGGTAGGGGCTGCATGAAGAACACGGGGCCATCGCTGTTTCTTTCTGGCTGGAGGTCCCTGGCAGGCAGTGGCACAGGCTTGTGTATGTCCGGGGCCGTCCAGGAGCTCAGGAGATGACCCAGCCTCCCGGACACCTTCACCCCATCACCCATTCCAGGCAGGGCCCGGGGCTGAGCAGGCTCAGGGCATCCCTCCAGCCCTCCCGTGTGGGGTGAGGTGAATGCTCCTCTAGAGGTGCTGCACGCAGGGGCCCATAGTTGGACAGGACACCCCGGGGCTGGTCTCCCTGCCAGAGCTGGAGGGGGAGGCCAAGAACTCCTGGAGGAGGTCAGGACGGCAGACAGTTAGAGTCTGGGCATTCGGGGTCTGGGTGGTGGCAGGCAGGGGACAGCTGCACCAGCCAGGACTAGGGAATGTTTGGCACAGGGACTTAAAAAGGCCTCAGAGCCACTGGCAGGGGCTGTGCTGACCTGGGCCCTGCATCCCATGGTGGGAAAGAAGCGGCTGGGCTTGGTCACGGGATCTGGACCAGACTCCGGGAGGCCTTGGGACGCTGGGATATCCGGGTTCTCTGCATAAATTTGAAGGGTCAGATGGACTTAGATTTCACCCCAAATTTACAACTGAGCAGCTGCGCAGCCTTGAGCAAGTGGCTGAGGCCACCTGAGTTCAGCTCTTCGTCTGTAGACGGCATCAGAATTCTGCACCTGTGAGTGCCAGGAGCAGATGAGATGGGCCTGCCGCTCACCCACCGCCCACTTGGGAAGGGCCCCTTTTGTAGCTCCGCCCCTTTGCTTTGGGCACAGGTGTCCCCTTCCCGGAAGTCCCCTTTCCCCTTTACCTTCTGGGCTTCTCAAAACCCCCATCCCTCCTTGAGGCCCAGAGCACAGCCCCTGCCCTTCCTGGGGCCTCCCGCTGGCCCCAGGACTTTGTCCCCTCATTTCTGGCTGCTTCACAGTGCCAGACACAGTGCTTTGCTCGGTCTTGGTCAGGGGCACAGACCAGGGCCACCTTCCACCAGCTCCAAAGAGCCGGTGCCGCTGCCCAGAGCCTGGTGCTGAGGA
Organism: Cheracebus regulus; assembly: GCA_963574635.1. Lineage (NCBI taxonomy): Eukaryota > Metazoa > Chordata > Mammalia > Primates > Pitheciidae > Cheracebus > Cheracebus regulus. The sequence goes on from CAUYQU010090511.1 coordinate 54,029, forward strand.
GGATGCTGAAGGCACTCGGGCTCCGTGGGTGGCACCGCTGGGAGACACGGCCACGGTGCGAGTGTGGTGTGGACACAACGCAGCATGCGTCTCAGGTCCACGGGGAGGGGTGCGAACACAGTCAGCACGTTGCCAGCATGCATAAGTGCCTGGCAGTAATGAAAGAATAGATGCCTGCTGGATGGAGGTGTGAGGCGACACCAGGACCAGCAGGAACCGCCTCCAGAGAGGCCGTGCTGGGAAGAGCAAGCATGGCTACACTTTGTATCTGCTTTCTGTTATTGTTCTGCTACACCCTTGGCAGCTTGGAGCACACATCTGGGACCTCACCATTGCTGCAGGTCGGGAGTCCACGCAAGGCTGAGCCAGGTGCCCTGCTCAGGAGCTCACAGGGCTGAAATCGCAGGGGCAGTTCAAATAGGCCAGGACCCCTTTCCACGGTCTCTCAAGGGATTGGCAGGACACATTTCCTTGTGGCTGTAGAATTCATAGACGTTTCCTTCTTCAAAGCTGCAGGGAGGTCGGGGAGGGCATCTGCTCCCACAAACCTCTGCCTCTAGGCTCACCTCTAAGGTGCTCCCCTGATTAGACCAGGCCCACCCAGCATCATCCCCCTTGATTAACTTAAATTCTGCAGTGTGGGAGATTTATCTGCACAATCCCTTCACCTCTGCCATTTTCTACAAGCTGAAAGCAAGTTACAGGGTTCACCCACACCTAGGGAGAGGGTTACACGGGCATAGGGTCATTTCGGAATTCTGCCTCTGCCTCCTCGTCATGCACCTGTGAAATGCCAGGCTGTGTGCTGCCACTTGATGTACTTACAGAATCTCATTCTGTTTCTTTTCGAGACGGAGTCTTGCTGTATTGCCCAGGCTGGAGTGCAGTGGTGCAATCGCGGCTCACCGCAGCCTCAACTTCCTGGGCTCAGGTGTTTCTCTCACTTTAGCCTCCTGAGTAGTTGGGACTACAGGGATGTGCCACCTTGCCTGGCTGATTTTTTAAATTATTTTTTGTAACGATGGGGGTCTCACCGTGTTGCCCAGTCTGGTCTCGAAATCCTGGGCTGGGGTGATTTGCCTGTCTTGGCATCCCAAAGTGCTGAGATTATAGGCGTGAGCCACCATGGCTGGCCCTTAATTCAATTCTTTCAAGATAAAGCTGGGGGTATTCCCCTGCGTCACTGTTGGCCTTGAGGGTCCCGCATGGCTGCTTCTGCCGGTCCCTGGAGCCTCCCATCTCCTCCACTACCCCCAGCTCACCCCTTTCAGCCACACTGACTTTCCCTCCGTTCCTCAGATGCACGTGGCTCTCGCTGCCTTGGGGCCTTTGTGCCAGCTGTTTGATGTTGTCACTACTTGGAACACTCCCCTCCCTCACCCCGACTCCAGCACGTTCCCATCCTCCAGGACTCATTGTAAATGTTACTCTTGGCTGGGCGCAGCAGTTCATGCCTGTAATCCCAGCAGTTTGGGAGGCAGGCTGGCAGATCACAAGGTCAGGAGTTTGAGACCAGCCTGGCCAACATGGTGAAACCCTGTCTCTACAAAATACAAAATTTATCCAGGCATGGTTGTGAGTGCCTATGATCCCAGCTACTCAGGAGGCTGAGGCAGAAGAATCACTTGAACCTTGGAGGTGGAGGTTGCAATGAGCTGAGATTGTGCCACTGCCTCCAACCTGGGCAACAGAGCGAGACTCCATCTCAAAAAAAAAAAAAAAAAAAAAAAGGTGTTACTCTCGCAGAGATTCTGGCCCTGACCATGCTGCATTGTGCCATCCTCTCTCAGGACCTCTGCTCTTCACCTTCACAGCCACTGAGGCATAGACCTTGTAGAATCTCGTGTTGATCGTGCCTCTATTTGTCTCTACAACTGGACAGTGAGATCTTGGCCATCAGGACCTTTCTATTTGGCCACCATGTCAACAAACTAGATTGGTGCCCACTGTGGTGGGCAGGATTCTAGATGCCAGCAGGAACCCCTCAGGTGTGGGACAGAAGCACTTCATGAAGGCACTCTGTGAAGGTACTCCATGAAGGGTGAAGGGTGAAGCACTTCATGAAGGGTGAAGGGTGAAGGGTGAAAGGTGAAGGGTGAAAGGTGAAGGGTGAAGCACTCAGTGAAGGGTGAAGGGTGAAAGGTGAAGGGTGAAGCACTCAGTGAAGGGTGAAAGGTGAAGGGTGAAGCACTCCATGAAAGGTGAAAGGTAAAGGGTGAAGCACTCTGTGAAGGGTGAAGGGTGAAAGGTGAAGGGTGAAGCACTCAGTGAAGGGTGAAGAGTGAAAGGTGAAGGGTGAAGGGTGAAGCACTCTGTGAAAGGTGAAGGGTGAA